>APFE030590772.1:116821-182068 GCA_000404065.3 Pinus taeda
TTAAAGATAAGTTCCCCATTCCTGTCATTGATGAATTACTGGATGAATTGCATGGATCAATTTACTTCACCAAGTTGGATCTTTGTTCAGGATATCATCAAATCAGAATGAAGACTGAAGACATTCCGAAAACAACATTTAGAACTCATGAGGGTCATTATGAATTTTTGGTCATGCCTTTTGGCCTTACCAATGCACCTTCAACATTTCAAGGTTTGATGAATTCAATTTTCAAACCATTCCTTAGAAAATTTGTGTTAGTATTCTTTGATGATATACTAATCTATAGCAAGTCTTGGAAGGATCATGTTGAACATGTTGACAGGGTGCTACAACTATTGGAGGAGAAACAATTATATGCAAAAAGATCCAAATGTTTCTTTGGAGTCCAAGAGGTGGAATATCTGGGTCATATTGTATCTCATGAAGGAGTTAAGGTAGACCCTAGCAAAATTAAAGCCATTAAGGAATGGAAAATCCCCACATCCATAAAGCATCTATGAGGATTTCTCAGGTTGACAGGGTATTATCGCAAGTTTGTTAAGGATTATGGGAGAATAGCAACACCTCTAACAACATTATTGAATAAAGATGCATTTTCATGGACTCCAGAAGCAACAAAGGCCTTCGAACATCTTAAAGAGGAAATGTGCCAAGCACCGGTCTTAGCTACATCAAACATCACAAAAACCTTTATTGTGGAATGTGATGCTTCAGGAAATGGAATTGGTGTTGTTTTAATGCAAGATGAAAGACCCATTTCTTTTGAAAGTCATCCAATCAAGGGAAATTATTTACACAAAGCTATTTATGGGAATGAAATGTTGGCAATACTCCATGCACTTAATAAATGGTGACCCTACCTAATGGGAAGACACTTCAAGGTAAAAATAGATCATGATATCCTTAAATACTTTTTAGAACAAAGATTATCCTCTGAAGAGCAACAAATGTAGGTCACAAAGATGTGGGGTTATGACTTTGAAATCATCTACAAAAAGGGGAAGCAAAATGTGGTGGCAGATGCAGTCTCAAGAAACGATGAGGATGTGGAAGCATTGTTGTGCACCATTTCTATTATCCAACTAGATTGGATAAATGAAGCAAGGGAGGAATGGAAGAATGACGAAGAAGTGTGGGCACTTATTCGAAAGTTAGAACAAGATTCTAGTATGTCTGATACATTTAGCTGACAAAATGATTCATTATGGTACAAAGATCACTTATACCTCTGTAAGAATTCGCATCTAAAACAAAAGATTCTTATGGAATTTCACACTTCTCCCTTAGGAGGGCACTCAGGATTTATAAAAACTTACCACATGGTTAAGAAGGAATTTTTTGGGATGGCCTTAAATAGGATATTCAAAAGTTTGTGGCAGAATGTTTGTTTTTCCATCAAAATAAAGTTGAAACAATTAATACACCAGATCTATTACAGCCTTTATCCATTCCAAGCCAATGTTGGGAGGAGGTTTCAATGGATTTTATCACAAGTTTACCCAAGTCTGAGGGAAAGAGTGTCATCATGGTGGTAGTTGATAGACTTACCAAGTGTGCACACTTTTGTGCATTATGACGTCCATTTAAAGCCAGTACAGTTTCTACTGCATTTATGGAAACAATTCAAAAGCTACATGGAAACCCAAAGATTATTGTAAGTGAGAGAGATCCCATTTTCACTGGAAATTTTTGGATATAATTGTTGAACACCTAATCCTCAATGGGTTAGTGTGGAAGTCGAATAGACAAAAAATAATTCCAAGAGACCTTGGGATGTGAAACCCAATGTTCAAATAATGTACTATAAATGTATATCAGTTGCTAATAAAAACATATTCCCATGTTTTCTACTTTAGATTATTCTTGCTGTCTATGTGTGTTTAACATGGTATCAGAGCAGGTGTATTCCTGCCCTGCATAATTAGTTTTGGCCATTTGTTTTATGGCCTTTATGTGCAGGTCATTTCTACCATCACTTCTGCATTGCATGAATATTTTGTCAGCTAAATTCTAGCTACAACCTCTGTTATTTCTGCAGCATTTTGTAACTCCTATTCTACTTATGTTCTAAATCCTTTGTAGACTGACATTTCTCTCATATCCCCTAAGGCTCACCATTATTCTGTTGATTCTGGCTAAGCCTTATAGCTTTGACGTTGAAGCTTCCACTGGTCTGACAATTTATTATTCATTGATTTTGGCTAAGCCTGGCAGCACATAGAACATTTTGAGTTGAATATTTCTTCTCCTGTCACTGTATAATACCTACATACAAAATGCATCAACTCCCATATGTAATTGTCGATGTCTTCTAGTGTTATGTTTGGAAAGCTGTGGTCTTGGCCATGATTCCTACATGTCACCGACTGAATATTATTTAAATTGTGTCTGCTACCCACCGCTCACTCAGCAGGTTATGTATGGATGAAGAATAAGTATGTATTGATATATTTATTTCAGCTTCAAGATGCGTGAAGGTTACGGAGTTTCGGGCAAACCCGCACGAGTTTTCTCTCCACCCTGGTACTAATGGATTGTTTTGTATGTATAGTGATGCATCTTTTACTACCTGATGACAAAGATGCAACGAGTTTATGGTATTCAAGGATTACGTTCCTTGTTCATGGTTTTATGCTTATCTTTTGGGTGTATTAGCGGGTTTCGATGCATTTGGCATTTTGTAAATGGAAAATATTATGTGGGGAAGACGGACAGGTGGCTCTGTAGAGTAGGATTGAAGGCTTGAGGGAAAATAGGATGTAATAGGGCTTTCGATTGTTTTCATTCTTGTTTCAAACTCACAACTACTAGCCATTATATTTTTCTCCACTTTGTAGCAGTTTGATTTCAATGTCTTTAATGGATTGTGTTCATTGGAACTTGGTGCTTCAATCGCTCTATTTTTTGGCCTGACCTGAGAAGAGCTAGAGCCAGAACTAGTGGAAGATGACTTGAGATGATTGCACAGGTTGGAGCAGTCGTGGGATACCTGCATGTTTATATGAATTTTGGGGTTCACTTAGCGTTGAATGGTTGAATTGGGTTATTCTATGCACTATTCCCTGGTCAAGGAACACATAACGTTAAAGACTTGGCTTATATACACAAATTTGAATAGAGCCAGTGATTAGGCACTGATGCATGTGTTGTTTGTTTAAACCTACATCGAATGGTGCGCATCTGGGGAATTTCTTGGTACGTAATCCGTGAGGAGAAATTTGGGTTGTATCAATTTTGTACCATGATACTGGACTAAGGTTTATGTAATCAGATTTGATACTAGCTTGTTTCAATATTCTGAGCATAGAGACCATCATTTTGGGTTTCACGGAGAATTTTATAATTTTCTCAGTCCACCTCATGATTCTACTGGGCTCAACCTTGAAGCTCCTCCCCCTCACCTACGAACGATACAAAAACCGAGAGCGCAGATCAGGAGGGCCGCAGCGGCACCCATGAAGCCGTAGGCCAAAACTTGGCCACTCAACATGGTTTGGATGAAGGGAATACTGAGGATACGCTGAGCAGTGCTTTCACTCTTGGGGCCGAATTCATTAGCCACTCCAACAACATACATAACCTTGAAATAGTAGCATATCTTAGCGGTTACCACATTTGTAAAGTTTGTGTGCATTTTTACCAACTCTCTGTCAAAAAGGTCTCCGCTATCCTTGCATGCCAAACAAGCTAACAGATTTGAGAGGTCACCTTTGCAGGTAGAGTCAAGCGTAGTAATTGTGAGTTTGCGCATCCAGTCCTGCTTGGTTTGTATGCCAGCGCAGAGGAGTGGACTCGACATAAAATCAAACATACTATTCTTCAAACAAATTGACACCAAGTGTGGGGAGAGGCCTAGAGAATCTATATTAATAATGAATTTCGAATTTGCCATGGTGCATTGAATGTTTATGTGGAAGCATTAATTCAGTCTCCCTCTCTGAAGCTTGAATTCTAATTTAAGCTACATACATATATTTCAGAGATCACATATTCGTTGTGCATCAGTAGTTGTGTATGTACAGTTTAGTGTTTCTTTGTTCAAAATTTTGAGTTAGGAGGTCTTGAAACACACAGCTGTAAGGTTTCTAGAAGTGTGCATATATTCATCAAATATTTGAGACAAAGGATTTGATTCGAGGAGCTGAAATTTAGCGTGGAGATTTTGATTCCCTTGCTAATTTTTTTTCATTTTTGGATTTAATTAGTCTGTGAAATCTTTAAAGATGGTGGTAAAAGATACGTGAATCGTGAAGAAATGTTGAAGAAAATTGTAGACAAGTTGTATAATGGTTTGGTCTCTTTATAGAGACATTGCCTCATCGCAACAGATTTTTTACTTATATCCAAGCCACTATTAATTTCCATTTTTTCTCTTGCTTACAAAAAAAAGAAGAGCTACTTTAGTATTATTTTTTTTCGTAAGTCAAAATGGGTTTAATTTATGATGTATTAGATTTATTAAATACTTTGATACAGTCAAATGACGATGGGATGGTAAACATCAACAAAGACACTCTCTGTGACATTCAGATCTGCCTACAAAATGCACAAGAGAAAATTGATTTTTTGTAGCTCGAAACTCAGCTACAGCAAGAAGAATTAAAACAAAGGAGTCATTCAGATTTAGTATCCCATAAACTAGCAAGGTTACATGCAGATGCAAAAATTCAGTCTGCACTTCCCAAGCCCATCATTAGACCTTGGGAACAGCTTGTCCACAAAAAGTACAGAATTGGTCTTGGATTTGACAAGGACTTGTCCTTTCATATTCCAGACTACTCAAAGCCCATTCAGTTTCAGAGTGTTGGATTCATTCATGACAGCTCACCTGCTCCTCATGACAGTCCATCGCCAGTTGTTCCCGATTCTACCCCTCTTCGACAACATCAGTAACAACAACAAATTGTGAAATGGCAACACTATGATTGAGTTGGCCATTTGAAAGATCATTGTTTTGATCTTCATCCATGTAAGCACTTTCATAAAACCACCCATTCTTCACACAGATGCTTTAGAAACAAACATCCTGCAAGAACAAAGATTCATCTTGGATGGATCACTTCTTCGCAATGGGCATCAACAGCCAAGAAGATATTCCAAACACATGTCAGAACATTTTCAAGGGTATTGAACAGTCTTGCAATTGATTTTTCTCCATCATCTCACCTTGCATCTGATAGGGGGGAAATGATGGTCATCCACAAGCTTCAACGTCACATCAAGTGAGCTTGAGCCACAACCTGCCACACCAATCTTAGAGTTGTAGCCATAGACAAAAATGCCCATGAACATGCCTTCAGTTGGTAATCTGGGACACTTCCTCTAGCAGAAGACTTTAGCTTCTCGCTAGTTTCAGAAGAATTCTAGGAACAAAATTGGGAGAACTTCCTCTAGCAGAAGACTTCTAGGAATTGCATTAAGCATTCCGGAGTTGTTGGTCATCCTTAAACCATCATAGTTTGAGACTTCCCTTTTTAGGTTGAAATTCTCCCTTTTATGCGGGGTGAGACCTCCCTTTATTGGTTGAAGGTTTCCCTCTTCAAAATAGTAGGAGCACTTCCTCTAGTAGAAGACTTCCACTTCTTGCCAGTTTTGGAAGAGTTCCAAGAATTACACTAAGCATTCTAGTGTTGGTGGTCATCCTTAAACCACCACCCTTGACCAACATTTCAGAGAGCACATTCAGCCTAGTGCTGCCATGCATTTTTGCACATTTTGTATTATAGCTCTCTTCTTGGACTATACATAACCCTTCGGATTAAGGGGGGGAATGTTGGACACCTAATCCTCAATGGATTTGTGTGGAAGCCGAATAGACAAAATGAAGTCAAAGAGACCTTGGGATGTGAAACCCAACAATCAAAGAATGTACTATAAATGTATATCAGTTGTTAATAAAAATGAATTCTCATGTTTCATCCTCCAGATTATTCTTGCTGCCCATGTCTGTTTAACAAGAATTACTTTCTTGTCTTGGTACTCAGTTAGCTCATAGCTCATCTTATCATCCTCAATCTGATGGGCAAACTGAGATAGTAAACAAATGTTTGGAAGGATATCTTCGTTGCTTTGTATCTGATAAACAGACACAATGGGTCAAATGGTTGCCTCTGGCTGAATGGTGGTATAACACTTCCTTCCATACAACAACAAAAATGACCCCATTTATGGCACTTTATGGGTATCAACCACCATCCATCACATCATATTTAAGAGAAAATTCTAAGGTTCAGGCAGTGGAACATCACATTAAACATCAACAACAAGTCCTCCAACTCTTAAGGGATAACCTCATGTTGGCACAGAATAGAATGAAACAACAGGCAGATCAACATCACAGTGAAAGAAGTTTTGATGTAGGTGATTGGGTATTCCTACGGCTACAACCATATAAGAAATGTCCCTCAAGCAAGCTAAGAAGATAATAAATTATCACCAAAGTATTATGGTCCATACAAGGTGTTGCAAAAGATTGGTACTATGGCATACAAATTGGAGCTTCCTGCAGCTTCTCGATTGCACCCAGTGTTCCATGTTTCATGTTTAAAGAAGGTTATAGGTGATAAGCTCCCAGTTCAAACAATATTGCCAAAACTTGACAAGGAAGGAAAAATTATATTGGAACCAGAAGTAGTCACAAGAAACAAGAACTTGAAAGCTATGAAATCGATCAATTTTGGAGTATCTTATCAAGTGGACGAACTTATCCACTGAAGATTCCACATGGGAGGATGATAATTTTATACAGAAGCATCCAGAACTGCTCAAGCATTGAGGATAACAATTTTTTGAAGGAGAGGGGCATGTTGGCTCCCTATAATACTAGTGATTACCCCGTTACTATTGTAGTTACATCCCTTATTAATATTGTTGTGCCCCTATTACCCCCATATTTTTATTACTGTGCCCCATAGAATCCCTCTATTGTTATTTTTGTGGCTTTATATTATTATTGTTAGGTCGGCTGGGTAATATTGTGACTCCTTAGACTCCTATATATAGAAAGGAGGTTTTGTCATTTGAATCATCCAAGAATTGCTCATTTACGTAATGTAAAGGAGGTTGCCCCCTCGGAAGAGGCTGAATTACGTAAGGCGTCGATTCTATCTTTTCTATCTTTTCTGAGCTTGTTTCATACATCCATTCCCACCATGCAGAATGTACTGTAGTACCTTAAGGATAATTATCATTATCAGTGATTTCCCTCGCATCTGTTAACAGCTTACATCGTCAGCTGGTAACCAGATGGTGTCTTCCCATGTTCGACTTAAGATCACATGTTCACATGGTTGAACTCATACTTGAGTGAATGGTTGAATGAGATTGAAGACCCCGGATCTAGTTTCATCCATCCGGGTTACAATATCAGGAGTACTAAAACATATGTACAATGGCTTTACATTTATAGTCATTTTGATCATGGGTCTATATCTGTAGATGACTGTTTATGTACATGTAATGAAATTTTATAAGTTGAGCATGGGTATGTCTTCCCTAAGCTATTCATTTAAAATCAAATATCATGATATATGTATTGTAATTGATGGAGTTCACCTTCCACTTTGATACCTCTTCACCAAATCGTCAAGCATTTCATTCGACATTGCCATTTTTCAAACTTCATGCTTTAGGGGGCAACTATTGCAGATCCATTTGTGCACATCAAATCCCAACATTCAGATTAGTGATTTAGGACTCACCAAACCCTAAAATCAGTTGTTTCATGCCCTAAACTAGTCAACCCTTTCAATGCCTCCTTCCCAGACAATTTCATGACTTGAAGACATCCAGAGGTTACCTCTAGAGGAACCAGCGCAGGTACGCCCTTATGAAGGTGTGTTGCAAAGTAGCTAAGTTCACTGCCAAGGTGCTCTACAGAGCACTTAGGCTTCCTTTCACCTGCACTGGGCAATAATGAGCATAATTCACATAGGGTTTGGGAATATTCTTATCTTGTGGAGTCATCTAGAAGTTTCCCTGTTTGATCAACTCCTATGAGCTCGAAAATGGATGAGGAATGAGTTAAGGATCATCCTATCCTCTCATCCCTTCCTCCATGGAACTAACTCTAAGTATGGAAGGCCATTCAATGTCACCATTAATGACAAAACCTCCTTCATCTTCCTATAAATTGACCACTCATCTAAGTGATCAAGGGTTGGATTATGTTGAATTGTAAGGAGATAATGTTGCTATGAGATTTGTCTTTGAAGAAAGAATTGTAATGCTCCAAGTTTGTCATGTTTTTGATGTGATGTCGATGGGATCCAAGCTGGAGGAATGGCTTTGAATCAGACACCAATGGTTGTATTTCCTTCTTCTATCTAATAAAGTGTTTGAACCTTTTTCCCATATGTTTGTATTGTTTCATAATGCTTAAGTGTGTGAATTGTATTTGATTCCTTTCACTTATATTCAATAGATCGTATGCTTTGATCGGTTCTTTTTCTTCTATTGTGTTTACAGGGTACTTCTCAAGCGAATTAAGTATGGGAAGGAGCGACGGGATCGATACAAGGGAGACGAGAGGAAAGCAGAACTACAAGTAGGTCTTCTATCTTCTCATCTTATCTATTGCTTATAGGAAAAGTCTAAAACACTTTAAATTGTTGTTCTAGATACAGCTACTTATCTAGGGAATTATTATTTATCCATAGATACTAAATTCTCCAAAACAATATGCCTCTAGGGGTGCACTCTCATCGGCATCACTTAGAATCATGGCGAGAGTCATTTCAAAACACTTTCCCCAGTTCTTGGTGGATTCTTCACCTCAGCATGTGCATTAGGGTTTGTAGGGGTCATGGATTTCCCTTAACATATTTGTAACCCTAGGTGCAGGTGATTGAAGTTTCAACCCTGCTTTGAAATAATCCTAACACTCTAGGGTTTATGGGAATACATTGTTTTCGATGGCACTGCCTCACCATCATCCTCGTCCCTTCAAATGTATTTGGTTTTTTGTTATGAAACCAACTCACAAAAAGATAGAAAAGAAAGATAAATGCCTTAGAATTAAGCGTCTTCGAGGGGGCAACCTCCTTTACATTACATAAATGAACAATTCTTGGATGATGCAAATGACAAGACCTCCTTTCTATATATAGGAGTCTAAGGGGTCATAATATAAATAGGGCCGACATAACAATAATAATGTAAGGGAACAATAATAACAATAATGGGCTTCTATGGGGCACAATAATAAAAATATGGGGACTACATGGGCACAACAATATAATAAGGGGGTTGTACTAACAACAATAAGGGGTTACACTAGTAATATAAGGACCTAACAGTATTTTTCTTGAATTGAATCTAATACCCATAGTGGCTTGTTATCGTTATACTGAAGGTTTTCTTTGCAATTTCATTTCCTATTTATTCTACAAAATTTATTCAAAAGGTTAGAAGTAGGATTTACCTAAGTTAAACCAGAACTATTTGGCATTTCCCATGCTACACCTCTAAGCTTACGTAGCCCTGAGTTGACAAATTAAGTGTCGAAGGATTTTACTGAACTGTAACTCCGACACCCAACAGAGACTCATTTTACTCCCTCTCAACTAGAGATGATATCCTCATTCCATATTAATTAGGGAATTGGTCCTTTTTCAAGAATTCAGGGAGACTCCTTTTACTCCCTCTCAAATATAGATGAGATTCATTACTTCCTTTTGATTGAGAAGTCATAACCACAAACTTTCTAGCTTGTCTATATAAGTGTATCAGCTACCAATTCTTCATGGAGATATCTGAATGAATCCTTATTTCCTTTGTATCTCATCGTATTGAGCTTATATATTCATAGATGTCATGGAGCCATCTTCTTCCTTAAATATTTTGATAGGGTTTAGGTCATCAACCTTTTATATCACTTTCCTCCAGTCATCATCAAGGAAGGAATTATATTGAGCCTTCATAGCTTCCTCTAAAGATGAAAGTGATCTTTATTGAACATCAGGTTATCCACTTATATTGTTACCTTTCAGTCCCAAGATGATGATGTAAACACCTTGACTACATAATTCTTCAAGGGTTGTTAAAACCATTCACTCAGTTCATATTTTTTTTAATCGACTTCAATACCAATAGTTGAACTTTCCTCAACTGTCATTATGCATCTCTGCAACATTCTTCTGGGTACCAAAATAATATGTCAACTAGATAAAAAATATTAAAATATCAATATTAGACTTATCTTATCATGATGGCCCCTTTTAACAGAGTATTTGAATCCTTTGAGATCAAAATCCTTTCTCATGATCCATCTCTATATTGTATAAGAATCCTTCTCCATGCATCCATTTTAGTCTAGGTGCCCATGAATCAAACTTTATCACTAAGCTATAATATATTCCTTAGAGCTTTCATTGTTACCTTCCTTTCTTTCTTCCAGAGACTATACTTGTTGTTGATCAATATTGTTATATTTAATCCATGCAATCTTGTGTGAGAGTCTCGATCTCTAGTCATTACAAATCATGTCAAATTTTTTCTTTCAAGCGTCATGTAGCCATATGGAATAATTTCCAAGAAAATTCTCATAACCAACTCTTCTTTCATGAATCTTGCAGATATGAACCTTACCCTAGAGAAGAGTTGCTTAAAATATCCATAACTTTGCTTCCATACAACCATCTATCCATCCTTTCCTAAACAATATTACTTCTTATACTTATCAAAGAGTGGTTTATTTTCCTAAGAGTAGAGAAACTTTCATTATGCCCTTCATATTGCAACTTGACCATCTGCATTCCTTCATCATTCAAGAGCATTGTTTCCATACTAGATGGAATATATACCAGTCATAATGCTTTTTCCAAGAACCTCCCTAAATGATGGTTCTTATTGGATATTTGATGGTCCCTATTTGAAAAATGACTACCTCTAACAATATGTTAGAAAAATCTTGGATGAACTATAATATGAAATATGGTCCAATATTCTCATTGGTTGATAGCTAGATGACTTTTAAAAACAACTTGATTATGTAGACTCTAATTTATCTATTATCATATGCTTTTATCTATGATGCCATTCTTTTAAAAAAATCAAGACTCTTCTAGAGAATGAAATAATGCATGCTACTCTACTTTCTACTTAAAAGAAAGACAAATTGCATAATGAACCTAGTAGCGATGGAGCTTCCTTCAATAGCAAAATTTCCTTGGTATCTTCTCATTTTGGCTTCTTCTTAGGTTCTCCCTTTTCTTCAATTATGTGAGGTCCACTTCTTTCCTTTCTTTTGTTGTTCATCTTGTTTTGACAATCCCTCTTAAAGTGTCCATACTCATTGTGTCCAAAGCATTGAATATTACACATATCTGGCTTTTTTTGGACTTTCCAAACTTCCCTTTATTCATCTTCTTGGTCCTTTCAATAAAGGCTTGAGATATTTCATTTGATTCAGTGTCATCATTTTCCTTGATCTTATATTCTTCCAAAATAAATTGAGCCCATAACTCATCAAAGGTGTAGTATCCTTCTTATAGTGGATACTTGTTGTGAAACTACTCCAATCAGGTGGCAAAGCATTTAATACACAAATGGCCATTTCAGAGTCAGAAATAGTTTCCCTAAGCCCTTGCAATTAGTCTCTTATTTGTGAGATATTCACAACATAAGTTTCCATGTCTTAATCCTTTGGCTTCATTATTCTATATAGTTGATTTTTAAAGGACACATTTTTACCTGATGTACTTATAGAGTACAACTTGACCAAATTATCATACATATCCTTGGATGTCTTCAAATCATCAACAAAGGGAACAATATGTTCTTTAATGGATTCAATAATGATCCTTTGTGCCCTCACTTCTCCCTTCCTGTATTTTTCTAACTCTTATGTCTTCTCTATGTCTTGTACAACTACTTCACTAAGGAAATATTCCATGACTTAATTTTTTATGAGTTCCAAGTCAATACTCTTCTTCCATGCAAGGAATTTTTTTTATCCAATGAGCTTGTTGGTTTCCTTGCAAAATTTAGTCATATAATATGTAGATTGAGACATAGAAAATGATATGACGCTTACTTTTCAATCAAGATTTCTTCTTCTTGATGATGTCTCCAACTATCTTTATGTTTTCAAGACCTTCGAGGATACTTCAAAGGTTCCCTTAGAAATATGTATTTAAGGTGCCTTCAAATAAATTCAAAGAGTGAATTATGATCCAAATATTACTTTATGATTCGTTTTTCTTCAAAATGATATCCAAAATCATCTTCCAAAAGATCTTATTCTTCCTTCCTTCAATGAGAACTTGATCCTTATTACGATGATGAAAGCCTTGATGTAGTAACCTTCCTTCTACTTCAGTAAGTATTCTTCTTCTTTCTTTGTGTCCTTCTTTAAATGATTCCCTTGAAAAGAAATTCCTTCTTGTGTAAATAAGATGATCTTCTAGTTGCCTTCTCTTTGTTCACCTTAGCTCTAATACCTTGTTGGAGAATTCAGTAGGACGATTATTAATTTCTTGTGAACTTTAGTTATCTTCTTATGTTTCTTTATTATATATTTTAATCAAACAATTATCAAGAGAAAAAATAATAAATACAATGGACACAAGTATTAGGCTCCAAGCCAGGGAAAATCCCTCCAAGGGGAAAACCAAGAAAATATCTCCTCTTCTTATAGAGGCTACTTCAAATGAGAAAACCAAGACCCAAATCCCTAGACAAATCCTCCTCTAAGCACCAAATCATCCCTCCAAGAATCCCTTCCAATTATGTCGAATATAAACCAAGATAACCAAGGTCAACTCTCCTTCGACCAACTTCCAACTTCAATTTCGGCCCCAACTTCAAGTTTGCAACTTTGGCTTGTAATCTTTAGCCCTGTAGTAGTTGTAGAAACCCTATTTTTTCTTCGCATGTGTGAGTGAATATGGCTGAAAAACATATTTTCCTTTTTATTTTTTACTTCTTCTTGCTTCCTTGACCTTCGGTCTAGCTTTCTTAATGTTCCTTTCTTCAGATCAAACCTCTTTCCTGAGATGATGAAATTAGTGCTAAATGAGATTGAAGTTTCCTATATATATACCAATCTAAGGAGTTATAATAACCTCTATTAGAGAAACTTGTCTATAGAAAGGCTGACTTGTGCTTGGAGGCTCATAGTACTTTTAGACTCATAATTAATATATTTTACATGTTAAAATTTTCCCAATAGGGTTTTATACAAATCACAAGTACTCTCTTGACTCAAGAAAAATATTCTTTTGACATGACAAACCCTAGGAGCATGAAATGCATGCTTGAACTAGATGACCGATAAAATGATGCATGAAGCCCATGCTTAAAAATAACATTTTTCTTTCTTATTTTTCTTGTAACATAAGATATGCATATGACTTGAGTACAATGACAATTATGAAGGCTGAAACTAGTTACATTTCCTGACATGAATTAGGTCACCAACAAGGTAAGACCACAACAATGTAGTGGGAGGATTTATTCCTTCTCATCTCCATCATGTTAAAATGCGCTCAATAATAACTTGTGGAACACTCTAGAATTGGAGCCCATCAAAATAAATACCACTGGCCAACTACTCCCAAGGCAGCAACAAATGGAAACAACACAACACTATGAGTTCTTTTTCACCTCTGAACTAATTTTACATATAATATGTTTGGTCTTATTTATGTAGTCTTTTTTCCTCTTTTTAGAAATATTAGTGCAACATGTTTTTCGAAATTATTTCCAATATGGTATGATTTTGTATATGGTCCCACTAGAGAGGAATTTCTAGGCCCATTGAACCTCAAGATCATGGTTGGAAGCCCTTTTGTACATTTCTACTATAAGACTTGGCTAAAAAAAAAATCTTGATATAAATTTACTAATGTGTGTTAAAAAAATAATATGTGATTGATAATTAATTGCAAAATTGGTATTTTAACGTGCATACTTTAGTTTTGGATGTGTCAATATTAGATACCAAACTTTAAAAATCAAATTCTAAAAGTGCCAATATGGATTTTAAAATTGAAAAATTAGATTCTAAAAGTGTAAATGTTAGCTTCCAACTAAGAAAAATCCAATTTCTAAAGTACCAATATAATATTACAAAGGTGTAAAATGAAACTCCAAAAGTGCAAACATTGAATCCAATTTCATAGCTTTGGAATCTGATACTGGCACTTTTGACACTGAATTTTGCACATAAGAAACATTGATTTCATCCTATATTCATCGTATCTTATACTAGAATTAATATAAGTTATATGAAATTGAGGTTTTGACATATAGGCCTTAAAATCCTCTATTCCCATTTAAGTTATGTTTCTAGTACACCCAACCCTACCTAGACCTTAGAAAACTTAGATTGACTCTAGAGTCTCCTTCACCTAATCCTTCAGTCATTGTTTTGACACTAGTGACAACTTAACATGCTAATATTATTTTTTGCATAACTATGTTTATGGTACTTTCACATGAAGGATAAAGAATACCCTATACTGTTCATCTAGTTTATAACAACAAGTCATCCTAGATGCCTTTATCTCCCATAATATTTGACCCTCTTTACACAAGATTTCAACCTTGATTGAATATTTGTAATGTATTCTATTGGATTAAATGGCATCTTCCTAGTCACCTCAATTTTTATAGTAACTATGTTAGGAACGCAGTTTACATCCACTGCCTTTTATCGTGATATTTAAATCAATATATACACTTCTCTTAATGGGATCTAGAAAGAGGACATAATTAGGAAATTATGGCTTTGAGACCTTCCCCTTCAAAATAATTCCACACAATTATAAATTAAATAAATCCCCTAAGTGGATCTAATTAGGGGTGTTAAACTTGGACTTTATTCTAGAGAATGAAGACAACTAAATTATGGAAGTCCTAATGCTAATTCTTTTAGAAATTTTCCATGTCCAAGATTACATGGTGAATTCCTTTAAATATTTTAAGTATGCATTACCAACTTAATGAAAGAACAATTGTTCATCTTCAACACTAACAAAGTATTCAAGTTCCTAGTGTACTTAGTCTATTATTTCATCTTTTACGAGTTGGCTTCATTGATACATTCGGGACTAGAGAGGCAAGATAAATAGGGAAAATGTAACCATTTCATTGATATGATCCCAATGGTTAAAAAGGATTTAAACATGAAGATTTTCAATGGTTATATTCATAATTTCATGTATGGTTCCTTATTTGTTATTAAAAGTGAGTTTCTTTTCTAGAATGTCATTAGATTTAAAGTATTATTTTGAAGTGGGTTTAGAGATAATGAAGGGATACTATTTCATGAATCCAAACTACACTGTCATCAATTTTTATGGGTGTTTTATCATTCGATATAGACTTACTATCACGATCACTCCTAGTATGTATATATTGGAATACACCAAGAAACTCTTAGAGGTCAATCAAAGGGTTTCCCATGTTCAAAGAAAAATGGATACGCGGCATAACCTAAGCCTCTGGGTGGTTAGACTTTAATCAATAAAAAAGTATCCCCTAATGTTTCCAATATTATAACTACCTTGGGGGTACCTCTAGGCACACAATGGAAATATGACCCCTCCCCACATCATCAAACCAAAGGCTAGGGAAAATAAGAATGTTCAACAATGATATCATGAAAGAAAAATATATATTGAGGTGTTTCCAAGCATAGACAGTTGGGAAGAAGTATAGGTGTTAATGATGAATGTCAAAAAGAAAATTAAAAGGAACCACTACATAAGCATTATTATATCTTATTGTAGAGAAGTCTTTTGTGCCTAACTATTACACACATTATATAATTTATGAGGAAAGGCCTTGAAATTCAAGTATTAAATTCACTACCCTTCAACATGATAGAGAGAGTAAAGTCATTGCAAATAATTTTAAGCCCCACAAATGAGGGGCTTGGTGACCAAGTGATTCAATTTAAAGAAGGAGAAATAAAAGTATTGATCAATCTCTTGGGATGTTTAACTTTTACGATATATAATGAAATCTATTAGATGAATCAGGATGAGGATGAACTAGAAAGAACCATGTTTCAATCTCAAGAGACAATTCCACCTTCAATGAAGAAGAATTAATAGGAAGAGAATCAATAGAAATATGCTAACGGTCATAGGACCCATATCAAAAATAGGATACAAGGGAGATGGAGTTATAGTTAAATATGAGTATGTGATATGGAGAATACCAAAAATAAAAAATAAAAAAATCATTTTTTTTGGGCTTGGTGAAAGTTTAAACACCCCTACCACTTATAGGGATGCCCTATAGTCTACCTTCCAACCCTCCCAAGAGTAGGAAGAGGTACATGAAAAGCTAATGATGCAACTAGGGAAAGGAAACACATCAAAAGTTTGCATTTCCATATGGACATATAATGCAAAAAAAGGCAAACAACTCTCAACCCACTCTACAAGGCTTCATATCTTCTACTAGAAAACCCAATGGAGCCCCTCATGATGGGGTAGATGGAGATAAATATAGAGAAAAAAGGAAGGAACAAAAAGGAACTCGATGAAGAATGATCTAACTTGTAACACCCTTTGAATATTCCTATATGATATTTTATATATTTCCATTAGGATGATGAGACAATTTGGTTTGGGATTGTATGCCCATGTAAATACACTTTTTTTGGGGCTTGTGTGCATACGGTTGGTTTTTGAGGCTAGATTGCTTGAGTAGCTAAGGATGCTAATATTCATAATATAAAATGTAAATCATAAATATTGTTAATAAAAAGCATCATTATCGTGAATTGAGTTAGACATGAGTAATGGGGATAGAAATCTATGAGGGAATACTAAGGAGGTGTAACCATGATATCGTTTCATAATCCATATTTGTTTCCAAGTGGTGAAGCTAAGTTCCTCTAGTGGTATGTGGTGGAAATTTTTCATGCATACATAAGTTATGTTTCCATCACTTTTTCCATCATTATTTATCTGATTGATTCATGATTATCTATGAATGTGTCTAATCATAAACCCCTAAGTCATTCTTGGTCCATCCCTTTAGGTTCTGCAAGATTATATTATAGATTGGGTGTAATATCTTTTTAAGAGATTATTAGTAATACCTAGAGAAAATATCAAATATTTGCTTCATAATTTATGGTATGAATTTTTATCCCAAAAATTACCATAAAAATATCATAATTTCATACAACATAATCCACCAGCAAATTGAATAAGAATTTTCAACCCATAAATGATATGGACTGCTACAATTATAGGAATATTTTATTAATGAAATTATTGGAGGAAATTTACATAAACTTGGAGACAAAACCTTACTGATGTATCCTTGAAAACACCTCCTCTTGAAACCCTTCTAATTTGGCCTTGAAAGAAAAGTGAAATTTGACCCTCTCACAACAGGAAATTCAAATCCAACAAATAAAATTAGTGTTTCGAAATAAACTCAGCTCTGACAATTAAACTTAGCCCCAATAGGTAAAATTAGCCTCCAACAAAATACTCAGCCTCTGGTAAATAATATCGGCCCCAGTTAATGAAACTGGCCTCCAGTAAATAATATTGACGAAACAAATGAAATCAGCCTCTAGTAAATAATCTTGTCCTAGAAAATGAAATTGACCTCCAGTAAATAATCTCAGTCCAACAAATGAAATTGGCCTCCAGTAAATAATCTCACCCCAGTAAATAAAATCGGTCTCCAGTAAATGGAAGCTTGGACTCCAGTAATTTCAGCCTCTACAATGATGAATTTGACTTTTAGTAAATTTAACCTCCAAAAATTATGGACTTGGCCTCCGACAATTCACTCAGCCTCTACAGGGAACTCGACCTCAATGATTAAATTTGGCCTTCAGAAATATACTTTAAACCTACAATGAAAATTACCAAAGCTTAAAAAATTAACCCTTTAGACAAGGGTCTCTCCTCTAGAACAACATCTCCAAACACCTACAAAATCTCTTATTTGCACAAGTGGAAGATCTAAAGTAATTTCCCCAAAAAGATCCAACTAGGGTGGCACTCAAAGTGCACCAAAATAAGTTGAAGAGTTATTTTTTAAACCCATGTATGAGACTCGCTTGAGCCAAATATATATTCAAATCAATGACGAAAATAACAGAATGAAAGATAAGTGACCCCCTCTCCCTTTTTAGTATTTATTGGATCTTTCTCCAACCTTCTAGAAGCACCTTATTATTTTTATTTTTAATTGATAAAGTCACTAAGTGAGTTTTTCTTATTTTCTCCAAGTGACTTTTGCCACTTTTTGGCCTTTCGTCCAATTAGTAATAAAATCACTTTCCCCTCTTTTATTTGATAAAGTGACTTTTTATTAACTAATTAATGTCACTTTTAACCCTAGGAAATGCGTAATTCGACATAGTGATCACACCATCCCCCCAAATCCCCTTTTCATCATCATGCCTTGTAGATATTTTCATCTTAATTCCAAAGAGCTATCATGCGAAGGTATTCCTCCAAATAATCAGCACCAAATAGCACCTCAAGGGAAAATAATTAAATATGTCCGATAATAACCTTGTTTTACGGAAATAGTCATAATGCAACAAAACCAAGATCAAACTATGTGGAATTGATCCTACTGATGAAATGTGATGGAAAGTGATCATAGTCGGACCCCATAAAGCTCCTCCAAAACCCTCTAGGCCTACCAATGGTGTAATATTTCTCCTATGACATGGATGACAAAAGCTCTTGAAATATCCCCTAACAGCATCACAAGGTAATCCAAAAATTGGGGACATTACAATCCTTCTTCCCCAAATTTTCTTATCCTCAAGCAATTCCATAACAATTTTCCACTTCACAGGTTGATACAAACTTAAAATAATACCAAGGTCCCAAATGTGCCTCTAAGAAACTCCATTCCATAGTAATACCCCAACATGAATGAATCCCTCGATACCAGTGTCCCAAACCATTCTAATCAATGTGAAGATTCCTCACTCCACTCATTGTCCAAAAAGGTATAAGCATTAGAGGCCCTTTGCATTCTACCGATAAGTAGACCATATCGATAATGAAAAACCTTGTTCAACTCCTTAAGAAGCTTCCCTAATAGGGAACCAATCCCGTGTACCTCAATAATGAACTCCCGAAGGTACAAACCATCCCTTATAGAAAAGGATCAGTGTATGTATGAGCTAATCATGATTTCTTCCTTCTAATCATACTATTATACTAGTGAGATGCCCCATAACATCAATGAATCTTTAAGAAGAGAAACACTCTCTGGAAAATTGATGTCTGGGGGAAGATCTTAGTGATATACATGTATAAATACCAAATCATCCCTAATGGTAGCATAACTACCAAGCCCCGTGACCTCAAGGTCCAACACAATTCTCCAAGAGAAACCACCATGAAGAAACTATGTTACTCTAATCATAATTCTATGTCTATTTTTCCCATACTAAATCAACCTCTCATATAACTCTCAGTTGTAATCCCAGTAAGTACCTAAGTCGTGCCCTTGAAGCACATCCTTCCAAGGCAACTCAGTAATGTCAAAGTCTACAAATCCATACCTAGTCTCAATTGTAAGCAACAACAGGGAAAACCTGCCTCACCATATGGTGAAAGCCTCCCATGCATCAGCCTAAGAATGAACTAGATCCCTTGTTGTCATAACCTTGATCATCAATAAGTGTATTGATCTATCAATCAACTGGATCCTTGGATCCCACAACCAAATTAGAAGTTCACAACTCCCAACCCCTACTAATTTTTATTGTGTAGTAATGATAGACAAACTTCCTTGCTCATGCCAAATTACATATTGAAATTTTCTATCTTGTCACTTGATGATGTACCCAAATAATTCTTAGAGCCTAAACACCCTCCTAGAAAAGAGGTCTACCATCCATTGTACCTCATGCTCATATAGTTCCCCAAAATGACCTATCGAAGGTGTATCATGCAATTCTCTCATGATCATTTTAGGTGGAGAACATATGCTACCTATATAGTAGATCACGCCATCCATAACCCTATAATTATTAACTCGTACACCAACCATATGCCTCAATTGTGAAGTCTCTATCTTGTCCATGATGCACCGTGTCTCATCCAAATGTCCTAGATGAGCCTCCCATGTCCTACTGCTCATGATGAGAACATGAAGGTGCAACAACCAAATCCTCTGTGACCATAAGAAATATTGGAAAGTGATAGGTGTGTGGGTCCCCAAGGGTATGATCAAGAGCCCATATGGATACCCAAGGTTATTCTTATGAATTTCCCTCTCTCTGTCTCTGATATGATAATTTCGCAATCGAAGATCACCCTTTGATGGACATGATGCTCCTAGATTCTCATCTGTTGTCCCATTGACACTGGGTAAGCCAAACCCAATAGCATGCCTTATGCCCCTATGAGGAGGTCCCTTGGAGGTAGTGCTCCAAAATCCCACTATGAAGCACCATAAATTATTGCATACAACCATGTATCCCTATACTCCTCTACATACCATTATACCCCGCAACATATCTTTATACACCACTTTATACCACCACTTATTGTTGAACTACCCTATATTGTCATGTATACTGCATGTTCTAGTGTATCCATCATTGCACTAGTAAATTCACCATGATTTGAATCACCACTCCTAATCTACCATGATAAATCTTAGTGGCATTGCTCCTCACATGCCAGTGGGAGTGTTACTATTGAGTTGATCCTCTATGGCCATTTTTCTGAGAACATCAATGGAAGAAATCCATCTCCATACAATTACCTCCCTAGGGGCATGCCAATTCCATCCCATCTAAATGACCCTTGTTATGGCATGTTGACCACCCTGTAACCCCATACACATACGATGTACCAGGACATCTCTCGAAGTCTATGCATTCCCCTATCAAACCAGATTTTCACTAGCGCTGACTGAAACTCCAATGGAAACATGAAGGAATGTGTGTGCTTGTTTAATAGATCAACCACCTTGTCAATTCCATAGACATCCTACACCAATGATATATGATGGAAATCCCCATGTTATGAAACCAACTCACAAAAAAATAGAAAAGATAGATCAATGCCTTAGAAATAAGCCTCTTCGAGGGGGCAACCTCCTTTACATTACACACTTGAACAATTCTTAGATGATACAATTGATAAGACCTCCTTTCTATATATAGGAGTCTAAGGGGTCATAATATAATCAGAGCCGACATTACAATAATAATGTAAGGGCACAATAATAACAATAGTGGGCTTCTATGGGGCACAATAATAACAATATGGGGACTACATGGGCACAACAATATAATAAGGGGGTTGTACTAATAACAATAAGGGGTTACACTAGTAGTATAGGGACCTAACAACCCACCTAGATCTGAATTCCAACCTGGTCCTTCAATATCCCTAATGTCTAAAAGTTGTTGTTGAGCTATAACGTAGACTACCAACTCAAGGTATCTAGCCATACAACCCTAAGAGAGGTATTTAATGCAAAAACACCTATACATGAAACAAACCCTCCATTCAAATGTTGCACCATTCTCATATCATGTTGCTCTATCTTGATGACCTAGGCAACCCATAAGATCTATCTAGGAAACTCGACCTCTCTCTTTCCAATGCATAGAGATGGAATAATAGTTTTATCCTTTCAATATACTCTTGAAAAGGGTTGTGCTAAAAATCCAACATATGTTTCCCTTGTTTCCTCCGTAGCAACTCTAGTTGTTCCACAATGTTAAGAAACTTAGCCATTGACTCAGCACATTCCACTCCAAGGTCCTCAAGTTCTTAGATCTACTATGAGATGGTGCCTCGAAGCATTTGGGTATTCTTATTAATCACTAGAATACCTTCCCCTCAAACTCTCTCTAGTGTCTCTCATCAAAAACCCTACGACCCTCCTATATGCCCGCACATGTACTTTCACTTGATCAATGGTTAACCCTAAAGATGGATGCTCAACTCTCTTGACCACCTCACCAACTTGATCCTTTAATGGGATCTCCAACAAAGATGACTCATAAATCCCATGAGGCATATCTAAGTGCCCCTCACACCCCCTAGGTGTTATCAGCCTCATATGATAGCTTTAATGGTGTATCAAAGGTTACCTTAGGGCTCACTTCGATCTTCACTTCTTGGCCTTTAAATTCTTTTCCATTTTCAAATCTGCAAATTCCTCTTTCCTTTGTTTCCTTTGATAATTTCCATGCTCCAATTTGATCTATCACCTTGTGAAGTTTTTGTTGTAATATTAAAGTTTCTGAAAAAATATGCAAACAATTTTTCTTGTTGCAATTAACTCGGAAGCATTTTCAAATAAACCCTTCAGGATGGAAGGAAAACCATCTTTGATGCCACTATAATATTATTTTCAAGAAATTAGTAGTTATAATTAGAGAAAATATCAAGGATTTCTTTCATAATTTATGGCATGAATTTTTATCCCAAAATCACCATAAAAATTTCACAATTTCATACAACAAAAATCACTAGAAAATTTAATAAGTATTTGCAACCCATAAATTATATGAACTACTAAAATTTCATAAAAAAATATATTAATGAAATTCATGGAGGAAATTTACATAAACTTGGAGACATAACATGATTGATGGACCCATGAAAAACGGCTCCTCCTAAAACCTTGCTAATTCAGCCTAAAAAGAGGGGAAATTCAACCCTCTCACAACAAGAAATTCAGCTCCAACAAATAAACCGAGTCCCAACAATAATCTCAGCTCCAACAATTAAACTCAACCCCAACATATAAATATGGCCTCTAGTAAATAATAGCATTCGCAATAAATGAAATCAGCCTCCAGTAAATAATCTTGGCCTTGGAAAATGAACTTGACCTCTAATAAAACACTCGGACTCAAGTAAATAATCCCAACCCAATAAATGAAATCGGTCTTTAGTAAATAATCTCAGCCCAACAAATGAAATCGACATCCAGTAAATAATCTCAGCCCAGTAAATGAAATCGACCTTTAGTAAATGATATCGGCCCCAATAAATAAAATTGACCTCCAGTAAATGGAATCTTAGACTCCAGTAATGTTTTCTTCTACAATGATGACTTCAGTATTTAGTAAATTTGACTTCCAAAAATGATGGACTCAGCCTCCAACATTAACTTGACCTCTACAAGGAACTCTACCTTAATGATTAAATTTGACCCACGGTAGTATGCTTTGAACGTATAATGATAGTGACCAAAGCTTAGAAAACTAACCCTTTGACCAAGAATATATCTGCTGAAACATCTACTCTAAACACCTACAAAATATCTTTTCTGAACAAGTGGAATATATGAAGTAATCTCCCCAGAAGAGACAACTAGGGTGGCACTCGAATTCCACTGAAATTAGTCGAAGAGCTTCACTTGAAGCCCTTGTATGAGACTCACTTGAGCCAAATCCATCTTCAAAGTAATGATGAATAGAATAGAATGAATGAGAAGTGACCCCATCTCACTTTTTAAAGATTTTCTAGATCTTTATCCAACCTTCTAGAAGCACCTTATTATTTTTATTTTTAATTGATAAAGTCACTAAGTGATTTTTTCTTATTTTATCCAAGTGACTTTTGCTCCTCTTTCGTCTTTCCTCCAACTAAATAATAAAATCATGTTTCCCGTATTTTATTTAATAAATTTACTTATTATTAACTAACTAAAGTCACTTTTATCCTTGGGAAATACTTAATTTTCCACTATGATAACATTGACCCCCAGAATCCCTTTTCATCATCCTACCTTGTATATCGTTTCATCCAGAATCCAACGAGCTGTTTCACTAAGGTGTTCCTTCAAATAATTAGCCATAAATAGCACCTTAAGCATAAATAATTAAAATATGTCTAATAATAACGCCATTTTATGGGAATCGTCAAAATGCAACATAACCAAGATCAAATTATTTGAAACTAATCCTAATGATAAATATGGAACACAATCCCAGTTGGACCCCATAAAACTCCTCCAAAACCCTTTAGGCCCACCAATGGTGTAATCCTGCTCCTATGACCTAGCTAACATAAGCTCTGGAAATCTCCCCTAACCACATCACAAGGTAATCCAAAAATTGGGGACATGACATTGGATGAGTAAGCTTGATTATCCATTGAATTGCTTATCCCAATTAACTTATGTAAAGTCCATGATGGAAATGGATGTCCAGTTTCCTTATTTGTCTTAGGTATGGATTTTTCTTGGAATGGAAACTGGTTGGGTTGCTTGGCCTAATGTAAGGCTTGGAATATTCGTATAAATCTCGCAAGGATAGTTGGAACTACTAGAGTTGTCCTTTTTTTAGACTTCCTAATTTTTTTTCACTTCAAACCAAATAAGAAGTAGTGGCATAGCCTAATAGATTGCAGAGGTAGAGAAGTGGTGCACTAGCTTCGGTTGTGTGGGGTCTAGGATGCATGGTTATACTTAGGGAGGATACTTGAGTTGGTACCTAGCATAGTACCTATATAGTATAGACCAGGTGTCCATAGTTGGCTTGAGGTGGGCCTTTTTTCCCTTGTAGAGTTAAATTCCTAGCCCAAGGGTGGCCCATTGCTGAGAGTCGTAGAGCATTGTGGTCGATGGTTTGGAGGAATATCTAAGGTTTGTAACCATTTAATTAAATTTTATAGATGAAAAATTTCTTCACTTTTGTGTTAAGTTCTCAACAATTGTGCATATTTTTATGTTTACATATTATGCCATCATCTATGAGTTACATATGTTGAATGCTACAAATATTTTTATATTTGTATGTTGATATGCACTATGTGTGTTTATTGTTTCAAGCATATTAACTAATATATAACAATATAATTCTATGAAATATGGTTTGTTCCAAATAGAAGAATATGCCTAAATTTTTTTGTTTATAAGCAATAATGTTCCATTCTAGAAGTAACCCTCTCTGATTAGAGTAAAAGCCTCAATTAGTGTAAAGTCTCAAAGGAAGGAGTATTCACAAGAAATTTGATTGTAAAATGTTAGAAATCCCCTTAAGGACTAGTGAAATTGATGGTGAATTTTTTGAGATGTTTGCATAACCTTGTAATATAATGCAATCATTATCATTCCAAAAAGAGTTGCATAGATGAGTAGCTAGATCTTAACCTAGTATGGTGTAGAGGAAGACTTGGTTGTCTTCATGTAATTATGCTTGAAGGGATTTTGGAAGAGATATTATGTAAGGATGGTAGAAGACAGGGACCTAAGAAATATGGAGAGGCCACGATATCTCTGCTCACCTAATCATGTATGAGTAACAACTTTCCCTCAGTTAGGTAGAATGAATAAGTTGTTTGTGATCTCTTTTTCCTCATATAAATTGTATGGTTAATAGCTTGAATACATGAGCCTTGGATGCACTTTTAGGCTAAGAAGGATTCAAGCTCCTATAAAGGATTTTCATAAGTACATGCCCCATCAAAGTTGAAATCAAACAATTAAATAAGTCCTAAATATTTGAGTCATAAGAATGTAATATTCAAAAATTGCGGATGGAATTTTTTATCCCCAATCCCTTATCACATGGATCGATGGACACTGTGACCATGGGCCTATCCAAAAGGGGATAAAAGGGAAAAAAATCAGTAAAGTGCATATGTTCATGTTATCTAAATAGCTACATAACCATACATTTGATATTATTCATTAAGCCAATGAGAAAAAATATAGCGAAATCACTACCCCATCAATTACTGGGAACTTTCCCATCGTCTAACAAAATTTCAATGAATCTAGAATATATTGAACTCAGAAGCTAACTTTTCTGTGAAATTTTTATCATCTATTGAAGAAAAAAAATCTAGAAGATCCAGAATTCATTAGTTTCCCTTCCCATATATTGATGAGAAACTTTACCATCACCTAACAGGATATGGATGGATCTAGAAGATATAAAATTTAGTACTTTCCATTTTCATTAATATCCAAGAATATTTCTCATTTTTTAACAAAATATAAGTCAAGAAGTATGGAATCTATAACTTCTTGAAAATTCCCTGTTTTTGCAAACCTAGATCCACATTCGATTGGGGTAGGTAACATGGTAGCAAACATGGCATGTAATGTGGCAACTAATGTGTCATTGATGATGTGGCATACTGATGTTGCATGCTAACATGGAAACATTAATAGGGTTATACAATGTGGCATGTCAACATGGTACATGAGGCATAATAGTGTCCATACTATAGTCAAGGTGGTGTCCCTCATGGATGATGACATGGAGACTAGAACTTCAAAATCTATAAGTTTATTTAAATGGAATTTTTGGGTTTTTTTTTTAATACTGAATAGCTTGGATATCTAGATATTTGTATATTCAAATATGTAAGGAGGGTGACATGGAGTTGCTGAGGAGGATGGTGTGGTGATGATGACGTGTAGTATAGGATGTATAGATCAAGCTATTTTTTAAAAATGGGATTTATGGGATCATCTAGATTAGTGGATTCTAGATCCAAATCTAGCTCTTCATTTTATTGGGAATTATTAGAACTTCAAGTTATTAGTCGTTCCAACTATCTATCTGGATATTTGGAAGTCTATCACTTTTACTAAATAGAATTAAATGAAAAACTTATATCTAAATGTTGACATGGTAGACCACGTGTTTGGCTATAAAATTGGAATAGTATGGTGGAAACATGTGGGCACTACAATGTGTCATCCACATGTTAGATGATATGGCATAATTTGGTGGTGACACATGGTAAGTCTACCATGTGTCATGTGTATGGATGCTAACGTCGAATTAAATGAAAAATCTTATGAGGTCCATAATTTTGATCCCAAGCTCAGAATGAAATAAAATTTATATTGTTAGAAATATCTCAACAAGTAGAAGATGATGATGATCTTATAAAGAATACTCTAAATGGTCCAAACAAGAAACAAATTTGGATACCCCACCTCCATAATAGGATTTTGGGTATGAGTACATTAATTTACTCCAAGAATCTCAACTCAAGTGAGTTAAGAGAAAAGTCTATAGATGACCATGTCTTTGAAATCCAATTAGGGTTATTTTGAGGTTAAAAAAGGGCCTCAAAATGAAAAAATGTACTACAAAAATCAAATTTAAGAGAACCAATAGGATTCAAGATGATGGTATATACAATCATGTGAATATTTTTAGAGTGAACTGAAATAAATTAATTAATTAATTAATCAAATTAAAAAATAAATAAATTAAATTAAAATAAAAACAAATAAAAATTAAATAAATATAATAAAATAAATAAACTATTTTTTTAATCATATTTCAAACTTATATCCTTACAATTTTACTTGAATTGTAGACCCTAATTGGATCTAGAATTAAATTCCACATCCAACAAGTACCCACTCAACATACTTTTGATAAACCTGCAATGAGATAAATTTGAAATGCATGAAAATTGTGTTTCCCAAATAGAAACACATTTTTTCATGTATTTCTAGTTTATCTCACTATAATTCTATTAAAATTATGGAGAGTGGGTACTTTTTGGATTTCAAAAATTAATTTTGCATTCAATGAGTTGTTTATACTTCAAATTTGAGAAAACCTATAAGGGGGTAAGTCAAAAATATTATTTTAAAACTAGTTTTCTTTCTTTCCCTTTTAAAATTCATAACTCTTCTTTTATCATTTTATTATTTTCTTTATGAGCGTCATTTTGTACCTATTCCCCTAATGCATCATTTTGTCTTCAATAGATAACGTTACTTCCTTAGATGCATAAACCCACACCAGTCACTTCATTTTTTTCTATTTCTATGACTAATGGCTTCCTAGACAATCTTGATAGTGACACTACCCAAAACCATGGGTCATGGTATTCACAGTCTAAACTTTTTTTTCTTTTGATCTAATCAGGCTAGTTGAATAGATTTAGGAATACATAACAAATTCAAAAAGATAATCTAATCTATGTCTTGTTTTTTACCACTTGTTGGGCCCTGGGATGATTATGGGATATGATCTTGAACACTAAACAATTACCATGAAAACCTTAGAGCCCTTAATGTCCAAGCCTGTATTTATCATGTAGCCTCAAGAATGGAGAGATACTCATTTTAATTCAAATAATATTTACTTATCCTATGAGGATAATATAAACATATCTTAGAGAAACAACCTATTGTTCTATGAAAAATACAGTAGGGTGATTTAAGATAATGAAATTGTGAGGTAGATAGTGGACAATATGACAATGAAGCACATTATATAAAGGTCATTGTGAAGGCTATAGAAGTAGAAAATAATAATATATAGGCTAAGCTAGTAGTTATTATAAAATATCCCCAAATACCCAAAGAATATATCATCATTTTTTATCAGAAAGATAAAGAGATGGAAAATCTCAAGAATATAGCTAATTCTTCTTTCTCCCTTCCAGGTACAATATATGGTTAGCGAGAAATAGTTTAAAGAATAAGTTGAGTACTTTAAAACTAATAACTCCTATCTAGTTATCAAGAATCAATTATTATGAGAATAGATAGATAGCTTTTAAAATACCTTCCCAAATGAAAGATTATTATCCCAATAGTTAGGCAAGGCTCATGGGGGACTGGAAAGATTAAAATCAGTAAATACAATGGTAATGAAAGATAAATAAAATACCCTAACAACATGAGATATACTTGGCCACATTCAACTAATGGTCGTTGTCATAAGAATCATTGCCCTCTAAGGAATAGTTGCTCAATATAAGAAAAAAAATATGCTCAATGTACAATCATTGTAAATCCCATTAAAAATATATAAATCATCATCATAAGTTATTAGCGAAGACGATGACACCATAGAATATTTGAACCTTGGATTACATTATGCAGGTTAACGGGGCCATCATTGCACTCATAGAAAGGATCAAGATCCACGTTGTAGGGGAAAAAGTGAATGTGTAATCCTTTTCAAGTACACTCATGCCACTCCCCCTTTTCTATGACATTTTTTTAGGAGATCAATTACTTGATCCTCACAAATCAAATAAATGTGTGTGGATGAGAAACCAAAGATGTAATGAGGAAGAGAATAGTTAGATCAAAGGATCAAGAATTTTCTATAAAAACATTGTAGATGTTTTTAGAGAATCTTTTCCTACATTGTATCAGTTTTTCCTATTTCTCAACAAAGATTTAGTCACATTAAAGATGTCTCTTCTTCTATCCCCTTTCATTCCTTTAATAGAAAAGTTGAGAGAAATTTTCCAAGTAAATGGCTTTAGGAAATGTTGGAAAAAATATTGAGAGGGGGGGTGAATCAGTATTTTAAAAAATCATAATAATAATTTTCTTTTCTAAAATGTATACGTGACTTCACTGAACCCAACTAGTGTATATACGTGACTATTGTAAAAGAAACTAGTGTATGCTCAGTAAACTTGTAAAACAAGTAATTCTTTATCTATTAAACTTGAACCAGAATGTAAGAAATTTATCACACATTTGATAAGCAGTAAACAGGTGCAGTAAGAATAGAATAAAGTATCACACATAAGTAACACACATGAACACCAGGATTTAAGGTGGAAACTCAATGTGGGAGAAAACCACCATTGATGTCGTCTCAATATTCAAATCTTATTAATATAAAAAAAAATCTTACATTCTTGTACTGGTGCAGACTCATACCAATATGTAGGAACACACCTGTTGAAGGATAAAAACTTCACTTGTTCTCCAACTCCTACTGGAAGGGAGCTCCAACCTTCTGATATGATCACTAGCTATTACTGACAGGAACCTTCGACTTCCTCATTGAAGGTTCAACCCTCAGCAACATCCATGGACCACGTTTCACAAATTTTCACATTGGATACAATATCAACACTTATGCTCAATAAACATTGTAATACAATCATCAATCTATGACATAACTGAATCAACCAATCTTTGAAACCCAATCAACTGATACTTAATCAAAACTCAACCAATCAACTGTAACAGTCAAATCATTATAGCCATAATACAAAACTGAAATCAGAATACTGCATCAACACATAGAATCAACTGCAACCCTAATTATTCAAATGCCAAAATGTATATGCTACTTCTCTTAAGGAAACCCATGTGTATACACACTTTTTTTTAGAGAAACCCACGTACATATTTTAATATACTGAAAATTGAAAACTTGACCACTCCAATTCTGAAAAAGAACAATGAATCATACTCGAATCTACTGCAACACTCTGAACCAATCACAAAAATTTATCTGATCTCCAATCACAATTAGCAAGTAATATTAACATTATTCAATTAATCCATAACCAAATTCAACTTCATCATTCAAACGGTTCTACTTCATACATTATCACTCAACCCAGATCAACGTGAGGGCATCATTAACAGATAGCTGAGAAGTAGCAGCACATATCAGGTTGATCAGTCATTTATGAACAAAGACCCTTACTTTATATACGCGACTTTGAAGAAGCGAACCTGCGTGTATACACGCTTTTCCCGAGACCAACCAGCGTATAGGTCTACAAATTTTGACCTAAAATTGCGTATAAACTAGATCATAATATTCAGAGATAAAAAAATGCATTCATACTTAGATCTAATCGATCCATGAGAAGATCATAAAATGAAGTCATTTCAGGTCTCATGATCCTGATCCATCATTGTATTGATCGATGCATAACTATTTCATATCTATTTGAAAATTATGGCCCTTACAATGAAAATTTAATTTTGATTGAAGTGTTCATAAAAAATCCTTTCATTTGCACACTTAGCACTTTTATCTTCACCTCTTTATATAGTTTAGTCCTTATCCAATACCACGCATCAAAACTACATTAGCGTCAGTGGTAATGTTTGACCGGATCAATATCCATTATCGTGCTCATTACTATGGGCCAATACCATGGTAAGGACACCTGGTATTTAGAATACCATGGTTCAAAAACCATATTCTACCTTTATTTACCAAACTCACATGTATACGTGACTTGGCCTTGACGAACCCGCATATAGATTTTCAAATATTCACCTATATCAAACTTTCTGATTCTAATTTGTAAACCTTTGACCCATCATTCTAGTATTTTGTTCCATCATTTTGTCACCTCTGAACTAACCTGTGGATCTATCTAGTTACCATATACTTTTTTTGTTACAAGAGAGTTTCCATCAAGGACAACACATGCAACATAAGGCCAATAATCTCCCCCTTTGGACTTGATGGCAACCATGTTGGCGTTGATCACCTCAATCTATAAAAACCTATTAGATACATCAAATAATCATTATTCAAACACCAAGATATTCTCCCCCTTCGACATCAAGGGCAAAGGGCAAACCAAAGCTCCCCCTTTGAATCTGATTTACATTGTATTGCCCATGCTCCCCTTGAGCATATGTTGAATCTTTAGAAATATTTTCAAGTCAAGAACATGACTCTATAACTCAGCTTATTATTACCTTTCTATCACCAAGGACTCATACTTACATCAATCACCCAACCAAGTGGGGATACATATTTGACTCAACCACCCAACCGAGTGGGATTACATATTTGACATGACCTCAAAAATTCATACATCACTGAATATGAAAATTATTACATCATAGGTATCCACATGACCTTTACATCAAATGACAAATATGACATTAATAATTGAGACCAAAAGATCTTAAAAGTAGCATAATTCAGTGACCAGAATGCCAACAATGCATTATAGTCTGCAAAGCTAATGCTCTCGCTAAACCTGTGCTACATGTTCATTTTCAACAACTCATTCATCAAAGCATCTTCATCAATCAGATAAATATCAATGAGAAAAACATAACTCAATACCATATCAGTAGATTGTATCCATCAACACTAAACCAAGAAAAATCAAATCATAGCTGTCAGAAGCATGTTAGAGGTTGATCTTGAGTCTGTCCCACTGTTTTTCTATCATAGAAAAACATGCATGACTGTCTGCAAATAAACTCATGTATATATGCAAATATACTTCATGAAACCCACATATATCCAAAAACCTTATGAATTTTCAACTATAGACTGAGCAAACCGAATTAACAGCAAAATGAGGCAGAGACAACTCCCAGTTTCTATTTGAGATATTCAAATGCTTCTCTAGGAAGGGGTTTAGTAAATATATTAGCAACTTCATTCTTTGGAGGGAACATACTCTAGTTTTGCCTTTTGATCAAGCACTTGTTCTTGTATAAAGTGATACTTAATAGAAATATGCTTGGTCTTGGAGTGCATAACAGGATTTTTCAAAATACTAATAGAGCTTGTATTATCACATAGGATGGATATGGGTGGAGAACAATTGATTTGTATACCCTATGCTGTTTTGATCATCTAGAGAAGTTGTTTGCAACAAGATGAAGCAACTACATATTCTGCTTTAGCTGTAGATAAGGAAATGGAACTTCATTTTTTATTGAGCCAAGATACCAATTGGGACCCCATGTAAAATGCACCTCCACTAGCGATTTTCGAGTCATCAATATTTCCAACCCAATCCACATATGTGTATGCATGAAGGGTAAGTTTTGCATCTTTAGGATACCATAGACCAAAGGCTTGGGTTCCTTGGAGATATTTGAATATTCTCTTTACTGCCTAAAGATGTGATTCCTTTGGACTTGCTTGAAAACATCCAAAAATCCCAACTGCATGCATGATATCTGGTATGGTACCTATTAGATAAAGTAAACTTCCAATCATAGACATGTACTCTACTTGGTTTACTGTGGGAGAATCATTGTTAGAACTAAGGCTACATCCTTTCATCATGGGAGTAGATACAAGTTTGTAATCTTCCATCCCATACTTCTTCAGAATCTGCTTGAGATACTTTGTTTGTGAGATAAAGATGTTATCTTTTGCTTGTTGCACTTGTAGACCAAGAAAATAGGTTAGTTCCCCAGGTAACAACATTTCAAATTCTTGTTGCACAACCAAAGAAAATTTTTGTCTCATACATTCTCCATTTACTACCAAAGATGATATCATCAACATAAACAACAATAATTAGCAGTTTGTAACCCTCAATTTTTGTGTACAATTTGTTGTCTGTAGATCCTTTTGTGAAACCTTATTGTTGAAGATATTTGTCAAGACGATAATGCCATGCCCACAGAGCTTGTTTTAGCCCATATATATCCTTTTTGAGTTTGCCTACAAGGTTTTCGTCATTCTCCAAAATGAATCCTTCTGCTTGTTCAATGTATACTTCTTCTTCTAGATCTCCATTAAGGAAAGCAGATTTTACATACATTTGATAAACTTTGAAATTTCTAAAACTTGAAAATACAAGAAACATTCTTATGGCTTCAATTCTAGCTACTAGTGCAAATGTTTCTTCAAAGTCTATCCCTTCTTGTTGTCCTAATGACCTCCCCATTTTCATTCAACTTATTTTTGAATATCCATTTGGTCCCAATAACATTTTTAGCATGAGGCCTTGGAACCAATTCCCAAGTATCATTCTTTTCAATTTGATCAAGTTCTTCATTTATGGCCTTAACCCAACATTCATATTTACTAGCTTGATTTACATTATGTGGTTCAATGGTGGATAATAAAGCTAGATAACTAGAAGATCCTATAAGGGTTCTTTTTTTTACCCCATATTCCTTTTCTCCTAGAATTTGATTTTCTGAATGATTCTTTTGAACATACCTGGATGGAGCCTTTTCTTTGTGTGATGTATCTTCTTATGTTGCTTCATTAGTTTCTTCTTCTATATCATTTCGATTTGATGTGGGAAAGAATTCATCATCATCATCCTCTTTTGCTAATGTTACCCTTTTGGGCCCTGTGCATGCTTCATTAATCACAACATCAATGCACTCAACAATTTTCCGAAGTCTCTTATTGTAACATTTGTATCCTTTACTTCTAGATGAGTAACCAAGAAGTATTCATTCATCTCCTCTAGCTTCAAACTTACCATGTTTTTCATCATTATTTTTTATGAAACATTTGCTTCCAAAAACTCTTAAATGCTTTACAGTGTGAGGATTACCATACCAAAGTTCATATGGAGTTTTATCACTATTCACACGAACATGAGCCTTGTTGAGAATATTTACTATAATATGTGAAGCTTCACCCACAAGGTGTCAGGAGTTCCAGACCCATCAAGCATAGCATGAACCATTTGTTGAACATTTCTATTCATTCTTTCTGCCACGCCATTTCGTTGAGGGGTTTTAGCTACAAAAAATTGTCTTTTTATGCCATGTTGTTCACAAAAATCAGAGAATTCATTTGATATGTGCTCTCCTCCTAGGTCAGATCTGAGACATTTGATTTTTAGATCTAATTCATTTTCAATTAATGCCTTGAAGACTTTAAATTTATCAAATACTTCATCTTTGTGTTTCAATAGACTAATCCAGCACATTCTAGAAAATTCATCAATGAATAAGATATATTATTGTTCTCCACGAGGTGACTTTTTCCTTACTGGTCCACATAAATCAATATGTATAAGTTCAAGAGGCTTACTTGCTAACCCATTTTTGGCATTGAATTGAACTCTGGTTTCCTTGTCGAATTGACATTACTTACATATGTACTTTCTGGTATGGTGATGTATGGCAGATCACGAACAACTTTGAACATGCTTTATTTTCTTATTTGAGAGAAGCTTAGATGTCCCAATCTTATGTGACATAACCAGTTTTCTTCTGCTTTGCCTAGGTAAAATTGTCCTCAACCACCTTTCAATATATATAGATTGCTTGGGGTTCTTGTTCTTTTATTATGGTGTTTTCTATGTCAAGTTCACGAACCACACATTCTTGTGATCAACATACCACCTCATTTCCTTGATCACACATTTGGATAACACTAAAAAACTTATGCTTTAATCCATCAACATACATAACATTACCAACTTTAACTTTTTCTTTTAGAAAGTCATAACCTTTACCCTTAATGACAATAGGTGAGTCATTTCCAAAAGCGGCATTCTTTTCTTTCTCTAAATCATTGTATTAAATAAGTTTATATGTATCACCTTTCATATGTTTATAGCATTTTCTATCAATGTACCATTGGTTTTCTTATCCTTCTGCAAAAAATACCATGCCACAACTTTCAGACTGTAACTCCTTCCTTTCCCATACCTTAGAATTTGTTGATATTTTCTCCTTTTGAGATGTTAGTTGTAATTTTCTCCTGCATTCAGATTCTTCATGTCCAAAGTTATTGCAAAATGAGCATTCAATTTCATATATAAGAGGTGAGAAGATTTATATGAGTTATTCTTGACTCCTACCTCATTCCTTTGTTTTATTGCTTCTCTAGTCATGATAGTTTTCTATGCAACACATTGAGCAGCCTTATGACCAAAATTATGACATGATAAACATTTTCCATTAAAGAAGAAACTTTTGTGCTCATAGAATATTTTGGTGTTGTTTACCTTTTGACTAGTGCTTCTGTTGTTGTTCATCCTTGGATTGGAGTGAACACGATTTACCTGTGGAATTCCTTTATTCTTTTGTTGAGGACTGAAGCTTTGTTGACTAGTTTTTTCTGCATTACTGAAGCTTTGCTCACTGATTTTTGTTGTGTTACTGAAGCTTTGCTAACGGGTTTTTTTTGCATTACTAAAGCTTTGTTGACTATTTTTTGCTGCATTTAGATAGCTTATGGTGGTGGCTGAAGACTTTTGTGTTTGAGGTGTTTCTCCAGTGTATCCAAGACCTGTCTTCATAAGAGGAGAGCGTTGTACATTGATAATTTCAGCTAAGGTTTCAAATCATTTGGCAAAACTAAGATTCATATTTTTTATTTTCTCAAGTTCCTTTCTTAGACTTACTACTTCACATTCTAACTTTTCATTATGATTTTCCTTTTCTATGAGTTGATGCTTCAAAGTATCTATGGCTACTTTGTTTTCTTCCAAGAAAATTTTAAGTTGAGTAATTTATTCAAAAAAATATTTTTCCTCTAATGCATCCACAAATTTATCATTAGACTCATTAGTATTTTTCTCAAAATCCATGAGTAATTTAAGATCTTGATCAGATTCACCTTCTTCACTATTTGACAAGCCACCACTATCCTCATGAGTATAATAACTTCTTTTATTGTCAAACCATCTCCTATTACCTTTTGTAGTATCCTTCCCTTTGTCATGGTTGTCTTTATGAGGACATTTAGCAGCATAATGACCAACTCTACCATAAGAAAAAATTTGAATGGAAGTTTACCTCTGAACCTTCTGGTGCCCAATAGAAGTTTCTTTGCAAAGTTCTCCTCATCTTCTTCTGATATGTATCATGATTCCTTGCATTCTTCCTTTTATTTTCCTTTTGCAGATGCTTGAAATGTGGTTTCTCTGACTTCTGAGGGACCTCCTTTCCTCATTTCAAAAGAAGTCAGGATCCCATGAACTTGAACACACTAAGAGTCTATAGATTCTGCTTCTCTTCAATGGCAGACACTTTTGACTTGAATTTAGGAGTTAGATATCTTAAGATTTTCTCTACTAAAGTAGTGTCCTTTATTTCTTCACCTAGGCTTTTCAAGTGATTTAAAATCGCATCTATACGTAGAAAGAAACTGGCAATACATTCATCATTATGCATTTTAAGAGTTTCATATTGAATTCTTAGAGTTTGGAGTTCAACACTTTTTTACCTTGGTATCGCCTTCATAGCTTTGAATTATTTTGTCCCATATTTCTTTTTCTTTGTTTAACTGCATAGCTTTGGCAAACTCTAATTCTATAAGACTTCCCAATAATGTGTTGACAACTTTGGCATTGGTTTCATACATCTTCTTTTCTGTCGCACCTGTGGGAACCGCAGTTAGATATTGGTAACCTCCTTCCACAATTGCCCAAACATTTGCTCCAAGAGACTAAATATAGGATATGCTTCTTGTCTTCCAATATATAAAATTATTTCCATTGAAGAGTGGTGGTCTGATAGATGTCGATCCACCTTCATTTCTCATCTTGGGAGATCTTCCTTCAAGCGATTGAGCTTCTTTTGAAGGACCTACTCTGATTCCAATTGTTGGGAAAAATATTGAGAGGGGAGTGAATCAGTGTTTTAAAAACTCGCAATAATAATTTTGTTTTTTGAAATGTATAGTGACTTGACTGAACCCAACTAGCATATATACGTGACTATTGTAAAAGAAACTAGTGTATGCTCAGTAAACTTATAAAACAATTAATTCTTTATCTATTAAACATGAACCAAAATGTAAGATATTTATCAGGCATTTGATAAGAAGTAAACAGGTGAGTAACAACAAAATAAAGTATCACAAATAAGTAATGCACATGAACACCAGTATGCAGGCACCCACATGCTAAAGGCTACAACTTTCACTCATTCTCCATATCGTACTTGAAGGGAGCTCCAACGCCCTAATCTGATCACCAGCTACTATTTGCAGGAAGTTTTGACTTCCTCACTCAGGGCTTCAACCCTCAGTAACATCCATCGACCACGTTTCATACATTTTCACACTAGATCCAATATCAACTCTTATGCTCAATCATCATTGTAATAAAATCATCAATCTATAACACAATTGAATCAACCAATCACTGAAACCTAATCAACTGATATTTAATCAAAACGCAACCAATCAACTGTAACAGTCAGATCACTGTAACCAGAACACAGAACTAAACTCATAATACTGCATCAACACACAAAATCAATTGCAACCCTAATTATTCAAATTCCAAAATGTATATGCTACTTCTCTTAAGGAAACCCGCATGTATACGTGTTTTCTATAGAGAAACCCGTGTACAGATTTTAATGTATTGAAAAACTGAAAACTTGACCACTACAATTCTAAAGCATAACATTGAATCATATTCATATCTACCACAACATTTTGAACCAATCACAGAAATGTCTCTGATCTTCAATCACAATCAACAAGTAATCTTAACATTCTTCAATCAATCCATAACCAAATTCAACTTCATCATTCAGTTAGTTCTATTTCAGAAATTATCACTCAACCCAGATCAACATGAGGATATCATTGACAGACAGTAGATAAGAAACATCATTGATCAGGTTGATCAGTCATTTATGAACAAAAACCCTTACTTTATATACGAGACTTTGAAGAAGAGAACTCGCGTGCATATGCACTTTTCCCGAGACCAACCATCGTATAAATCTGTAAAATTTGACCTAAAATTTCACATCTCTTCAAAACTTCAGAAACACCCACATCATAATATTCAGAGATAAAAACATGTGTCAGTACTTAGATCTAGTTAATCCATAAGCAGATCGTATAATGAAAATTCATTTCAGATTTCATGATCCTAATCCATCATTGTATTCATCAGTACATTATTATTTCAGATCTATGTGAAAATTATGGCCCTTACAATGAAAATATACTTCAAATTGAAGTATTCATCAAAAATCGTTTCACTTGCACAGTTAGCACTTTGATATTCACCTCTTTATATAGTTAGCTCTTATCCAATACCATGGGTCAAAACTACATTAGTGCCGGTGGTAATCTTTGACGGGATCAATATTTGTTGTCACGCTTATTACTATGGGCCAATACCATGGTAAGGACCCCTCGTATTTAGAATACCATGGTGAAAAAACCATACTCTACTTTTCTTTACCAAACTCGCGTGTATACGCGACTTGGCCTTGACGAACCCACTTATATATTTTCAAATATTCACCTGTATCAAACTTTCTGATTCTGATTTGTAAACCTTTGATTCTCATTCTAGTATTCTATTCCATCATTCCATCACCTCTAAAATGACCTGTGGATCCATCCAGTTACCATATACTTTTTCTGTGACAAGAGAGTTTCCATCAAGGACAACACGTGCATCATACGACCAACAAGAAATCCCTAGATGAAGGATATTTATCCCCCTAGTGCTTTTTTTCTATTAACTAAACTATGGGATGAAATATTTCATAATAAAGACAAAGGAAAACTTTACATTGATGATTGGATAAAGCTTCATCATGTTTTTAATATTTCCCTCTAAATTTATTGCTTCATTTTATTTTGAAACGAATTAATGGTTTTTTTTTTTTAACATGGCCAATTAAATTCTTTTTCACAAAAATGGATGTTTAGAAAGTAGAGTTAGGCCTCTTGTAAGTTCCATGTGTATTCTTTCATATTATTTATCTCCTCAAGGTATAGTTATGATTAAATTTCCCTTTAAAATGTAGAATTTTCTCTACAAATCAGCTAGCTCACTAATATCATGTAGAAATTTCACCTGTAGATCAAACTAATATATGCAATGTACTAAAGCATAATACTAGATCTACATCTACCATAAACATTGCAGAAGCTTAATTGAACATAAGCAACATCAAGCATGAACAAATATAACTGAGAATGAGAAGTAATCAACCATAACACATAAGATATAACCTGGGGAAAGCACCAGCCTAAAACCCCATCTCTGTATTATCAATCAAGTGGAAATCCTCAACAATATACAAAAAGAATCAGCTCAAAAGCTATCCTTCTCTCTCTGTACTCTGATGATGTAGCTCATGGACTATCTAGGCCTGAATATATAGGCTCCACAAGTCCTCCAAGACCCTATTTCCTTGTGTAGTTTTGATTGGGGTCCAATTACATAACATGTGTGAATTGGCCCAAATCATACATGCTATCACCTCAAGTCCAACTACGCAGTCATCAAAGGAAGAAGATTCCTTCATCATGCAAGGAATATTCACTAGGAATATCCTAGCATCTAATAGTACACTGTCCCTCATCTGATCTCAACTGGGTCTCTGTCTGAACTGACATGCATTAGTTATCCATGAGAGAATACTCAATTATCTTAAAATAACAATTGTCACATGCATGCAAGCATCAACAAACTGTATCTCATTAATTTAACAACTTTTTAAATTAATCTAACTGAACTTGACTAAGTTAAACTAAGTCAACTGATCCTCTCAATATAGAACTCATCCTTAATTCCTCAATTAGTGGATCAATCAAGGACACATTCCCCAATCAGTGGAGAAATTATTGCATGTTCTCACAAAGACTTCAAGTTTGATTTTCCTTAACTAATTAACTCATGGAGAATTAATTAATTAATATTCAAACTGTTGGTAAGACCAAATTTGAATTTTACTTCCTATTTTAGATCAGGGACTATCTAAAAATAGGAATCCAACTTGAATTGCTAAAAATAGAACTTCTATTTTTAGCACTTCCATTTTTCATTCCCGGTTTCCCAATCCAGCACTAATGCCCAAATTGCTATTTTTAGCACTTCTATTTTTAGCAATTTCTTGTTGCCAATTTTCAACATAAAATATGTTAGTATTATGTGTATTTTAAGTTATTCTAAAGTTTTCGTAATAACCACAAATCGACATCTTTTAATTGTGATGACGTTTGTGGGAGACACAAAGTCAAATATTTACAATTGTATGAGCTTAAATAAATATATGTTATGAGATTTATCATTCTTTGGCTAGAAACTTTCTTCCTTAGGTCAAAAGTGGTGGATTTTTTCCTCCAAATATGCCCCCACATTGTTTGTGTAAGAGTAAGAACAACCTTTGGGACAAAAACCACCATATCTTTCTCATAGGTAAATAATTTTCTCTGTAAGGCTTATGTGGTGGCTTAGGGTGCCACACTTGGCCGATGAGCTCTAGAGGAAAATGATATTTCCCAAGACCCTACCATTTCACCTTGGACCATGGTTGATGCCAAGAGAACCATCCTAGGTTCAACAAACCTTGAAATGACCACCATATTGAAATCTAAAGCCAAGGATTCCCTATTCTAGACATGTTTAATGGATAGGAATCCAATTCATAGATTGTGAAGCCACAGAGAAAATTTCATTTTCTATGTCCTTATATTTTGACCTCTATCCCTTGCATGGGCGCTAAGAACCATGGCTTAGGTTATGAGAACCATCCTTGGTGTTTCAAGCCTTGGAATAACCACCACATATTTTTTTCATGCCAAATATTCCCTATGAGGGACATGTGTGGTGAGTTTGAGTCGTTATATCCTAATATCTTCAATTATGGATTCATACAATAATAACCATCCCTAGTGTGCCAAACCTTGAAATGTATACCATATCAAACTCATAGATGAAATATTCTCTATGGGCCCACACATTTTCATGATCCTTAAAGATACTTTTATACTCTAAGACCTTAGATTTTGACCCTAGAACATGGCATGTGAATTAGAAACCATTATTGGTGTTTAACTCCTCAAACAATGAGCATATCTCAAGTTTAGACCTAAATATATCATATGCAAGGCATGTGTGATGGTTTGGGGCATTGTGCATGGATCATGGAACCTAAAGGTAATTGTATGGCATTAGAAGATAAATTATGGCCTCATGCTAAGGAATGGGCCCTAAGAACTATCCATATATTGTAGTTTCAAAATTGACTCCATATCCCTCTTATAGGCTAAGGATTCCCTATATAGGGTTTTTTTTATGGTTCAAGGCCCCATGCATCGCCTTTGAGCCCCAAACAAAAATATTATTTCTTAAGACCTTGGATTTTTCCCATTAAAAAAAAAAAAATCTAGTGAACTCATAGGTTAGAACAGTCCAACCTAAATCCTAGTAAATTCATTAAATGTGGGACCACACCTACTCATATGCACCTATTAATTTAAAATGTATAAATGTGTTCAAATGGCCTTGGATTTTCTTCAAATTTGTGTTGGATATGGAGCTTGATTATCTTCTTCATTTAGAGGTCTTGTTTCAACCACGTTTGGATCCCAATCCCTGACAAAAGGGTGTGGAGGGTCTTGTCCCCCCACTATTGATGCCTAAATGGTCCATGGTGTGGTAGATACATGTTTGGATCCCCCGCCCTATGAGGGTTCGAGGGAAACACCCCTGAAGCTAAAAATAGATAAAAATTTGCCTTGTAAAATATTGTAATTTCATAGTCAATCTAGATCGTTCATTAAGAAAATGATCTCAAAGTAGAAGTTATGTTTAATTTAGGGTTCTTTTCCTTATAAAGAATCCCCTCAATTTATATTAGGGAATTTTATTATGGATGGGTTTTATTATTTTGAGCGAGAAAGAGAGAGGAGATTATGTGAGAGTGAAGAGGAAATTACAACGGATCTGTTGTAAGTCATTGTATCTCTTCATTTTACTATATAATATAAAAGAAAGGATTGGTTGTTTCTCCATGGATGTAGCCCAAATTGGGTGAACCAAGTATATTTGTGTCTCTCTTGTTCTATGCATTTTTTTATTTATGTTTCCAAAATATTTTTTTTATTTCATTACTCCATTAATTAATTTCTAATAACTGGTATCAGAGCCAAAGGTCTATTTGGATGATAAACTCACAAGAAAGAATGTTTCCAATTACAAGTGGGAGCAATGGCAGAATATGGTAGGTTTAGGATCAAGAAATTCAATAGCCAAAACTACCAGTTGTGGAAGATGTAAATGGAAAATTATCTATCGCAAAATATATGTACCTACCTTTGAGCGGAAAGACAAAGAATATGATGAGTATGTTGGATGAAGAATGAGATATTCTTGAAAGAAAAGCATTAGAAACGATATGGTTATTCCTAGCGGCATCGGTAGCCTTCAATATTTTGAAAGAAACAGAAAATAGAAGGTATAATAAGGGCCTTGGAAAAACTATATGAAAAACCCTCGGCCTCAAATAAGGTATTTCTTATGAAGTGTCTATTTAATATGAAGATGCTAGAAGGTGGATTTGTTGTTGATCATTTAAATGAATTTAATACAGTTACCAGTCAGTGAAGTTAGGTAGGGCTAAATGTTGTTGATGAAGTTAGGGATCTATTGTTTTTGTGCTCATTACCATAAAGTTGGAATGGTTTAATTATGGTCATTAGCAACTTTGTCTATGGATTTAGTACATTAAAGTTTGATGATGTTGTTGGTTCCATCCTTAGAGAGGAAATACGATGGAAAAGCTCTGGTGAGACATCAGGTAATTCTTTGAATATAGAGACTAGGGGAAGAAAAATAGAAAGAGGAAGGAGACCAGGAAATCGCAGTAAGTCAAGAAAATGCATATCCAATTCTGGATCAGGGATACTGTGCTAGAAATGTGGATAGAAATGACACCTTAACAAAGACTGCAAATCTCATAAGGGAAAAGAAGGAGATGGGCAGCAAGAGAACAATCATTAAGGGAATGTGACAGGTGATGTGCTGCAAGATGATTTGATTATTTCATTATAGAATATTATTGATGCATAGGTGGCAGATTCAAAGGCCTCATTCCATGCCACACATGATAGGAAACATTTTCATGGCTATGTTCAAGGATATTTTGGACAGGTTCGTCCAGTGATGATAAACCTTGTAAAATCGTTGGAATGGGTAAGGTTCTTATAAAGAAACAGAGTGGAAACCAAATGGATATTGAAGGAGGTAATACATGTTCCAGATCTAAATAAAAATCTAGTTTCAACTTGGTAGTTAGGTGGTGAAGGTTATGTAACTACTTTAAAAAACAAAACCTGGAAGGTCAATAAAAGGAGCCATGGTAATAGAAAAAGGAGAAAAGGTTGGTATGTTGTATTTATGTAATGGTATTTCTAATTTTGTTAATGATTTAACCTCCACAAACGCAAATACAACACTCTGACATTATAGGCTCGGGGACATGACTGAGAAGGGGATACAGATTCTTCACTCAAGAAATTTGTTGTCACTTCTGAAGCATCTTAATTTAGATTTATCTGAAAATTGTGTTTATGGAAAACATAAGAGAGAGTCAAATTTATCAGAGTTGGGAAGGAAGAGAAGAGCGAAAAATTAGAGCTTGTGCATGCAGATGTATGGGGACCTGTTGAGGTATCATCTCTTGGTGGATCTCGCTATTATGTCGCATTTATTGATGATGCAACTAGGAGAACCTGGATTTATTGTATTTGAAATAAATATGATATATTTGATACTTTCAAGAAATGGAAAGCTTTCGTTGAGTATGAGATAGGAAAGAAGTTGAAGTGTCTCAAATAAGACAATGGAGGTGAATATTGTAGCAAAGAGTTTGATAACTAATGTTTAGAGCATGGAATTCACAGAGAGAAGATGGTTCCAAGAACACCACAAGAAAATGGTGTGTCGGAAAGGATGAATAGGAAAATCATGGAGTGTGCAAGGTGCATGAGATTGCATGCATGATTTCCCTTAAAATTTTGGGCAGATTTTGTAAATACTGTTGTTTGTCTAATAAAGATAGGGCTTCAATTCCCTTGGATGGTGGTATTCCAAAGGAGGCATGGAAAATTAAAAAGGTAAACTACTCATTTTTAAATATTTTCTGTTGTGAAGCCTTTGTCCACACCAATAAAGAAAATATGGAAAAGCTTGAGGAAAAGTCAAATAAATGTACCTTTATTGGATATGGTGTAAATGATTTTGGTTATCACTTATATGATTATGAAAATCAAAAAATCATTAGGATCAGAAATGTCATATTCAATGAAAATTTCTTGTATAAGGATCAGATGCAGGGAAACAAATAGGAAAAAGAAAATAAAGAATATGTAGTGCTTGATGAGATCACAAAAAAAGTAAAGGTTCCTAAAAATCAAAATGATCAGCAACCACAACAACAGCAACCATAACCACAACATCAGCATGCACTTCAAACACCCGAAACTAGTGTTAGAAGATTTATCAGGGTAAGTAGACCCCATGAATGATACTTTCCTTCATTATGTTATGTATTGTTGACTGATTTTGGTGAATCGGAAATATATGAAGAAGAAATGCAGGTAGAAACTAGGAAGAAGTGGGAACAAGCCATGGAAGAAGATATGGACTCCTTGATGTAGAACTAGAATTGGGACTTAGTCAAGTTTCCTGTTGGTAAAATAGCATTGCATAATAAATGGGTTTACAGGTTGAAGGAAGAAGATGGAGGTAAATATAGGTATAAGGCTAGAGTTGTGGTGAAGGGATTTTCACAAAATAAAGGTATAGACTTTGATGACATTTTTTCTCCTATTGTTAAAATGATTTCAATCAAAACTATTTTAAGTCTAGTGGCAGCAGAAAAGTTGCATCTTGAGCAATTAGATGTAAAGACAACCTTTATACATGGGGATTTGGAGGAAGAAATAAATTTGCAACACACACAAGGGTATGAGGTCAAAGGGAAGAAGAAATTTGTGTGCAAATTAAAGAAGAGCTTGTATGGCTTAAAACAGGCTCCAAGGCAATGGTATCTAAAACTTGACAGATTTATGTCTGAATAAGGTTATACTAGATGTCACTATGACCAATGTGTTTATTTTAAAAGGAAAAATGATGGCATATATTATATTTATATTGTATGTAGATGACATGCTTGTTGCAGGGTCTAAAATGCAAGAAATAAATGTGCTCAAAGGAAAATTGGCAAGTTCATTTACAATGAAGGATTTGGGTGCTGCAAAAAAAAACCTTTGTATGAGAATAACTAGAGATAGGAAAAATCGCAAATTAACATTGCCTCAAAATGAGTAAATTGAAAAGGTGTTCGAAATATTTAATATGAAAAATGAAAAAACAGTGAGTACACCCTTGGCTAGCCATTTCAAACTAAGGAGATGTGTCCCAAGACCTAGGAAGAGATGGATTATATGTGTAATGTTCCATACACAACAGTTGTTGGAAGCTTAATGTATGCAATGGTTTGTACAAGACCTGTATTGCACATGCAGTGGGATTTGTAAGCATGTATATGAACAATTCGAGAAAAGAGCATTCAATGGCAATGAAGTGGATTTTCAAGTATTTGAGAGGTATCACAAATCAAGCATTATGTTTTGGAGGTTCAAAAAATGCTCTACAGGGATATGTTGAAGCAGATATAGTAGGTGAAATAGATAATAGGAGGAGCACCACAAGGTATGTGTTTATTGTAGGTGGAACAACTATTAGTTGGGTTTCAAAATTGCAAAACATTGTTGTAATTTCAACAACAAAACCAGAGTATGTTGCTGCTACAAAGGCTAGTAAAGAAATGATTTGGTTAGAAAGGTTTATGTATGAGTTGGGAAAGAAGCAGGAGATGAGAAGGTTATATAGTGATAGCCAGATTGCCATTCATCTTGCAAAGAATTCAAGCTTTCATTCTAAGACTAAACATATATAGCTTAGGTATAATTTCATATGGTCAATTTTGGATGATGGACAGTTGAAGATCGAAAAGGTACACACAAGCCAAAATCGTGCAGATATGTTGACAAAGGTTGTAACCAAGGGGAAATTGAGCTGCTGCTTAGTTTCAATTGGCCTTCAAGAATGATGATGAAGATGAGAAGAAACCATGTCCAAAGTGGAAGCATTTTCTAGCAAGTGAAGCAGTGACGGAGTTGTTATAATCAGTCTCCAAGTGGGAGATTGTTGGACGTGGAGCCTGATTATCTTCCTGTTCAGAGGCCTTATTTTAGTTGTGTTTTGATCCCAATCCATGATGAGGGGGTTTGGGGGGGCTTTCCCCCCACTATTATTGCCTAGGGGGTCTAGGGGGTCAGGCTGCACATTTGGAGCCCCGCTGGTGGAGGTTTGGGTGTAGCGCCCCTAAAGCTAAAGATAAATGAAAATTTTCCTTATGAAATATTGTAATTTCGTAGTCAATATGGATTATTCATTAAGTGGATGATCTGACAGTAGAAGTTTTAACTTAGGGTTTCTTTCCCTAGAAGGAAACCCCTCGATTTATATGAGGGAATTGTATTGCAGATGGTTATTATTATTCTAAGCGAGAAAGAGAGAGGAGACTGTGTGATAGAAAAATGGAAATTACAACGGATCTATTATAGGTTCTATCTCTTCATTTTGCTAGATAATATAAAAGGAAGGACTGGTTGTTTATCCATGGACATAACCTAAATTATGTGAACCATGTGTATTTGTGCCCCTCTTGTTCTATGCATTTACATATTTTTTGTTTCTGCAATATTTTCTGTGTTTCATTAATTAATTTCTAACAACTTGCTCCATTGGAATCGTCTAGTAATCCCCTAGGACGTTGAGAAATGAAATCATTAGACTAGGATTGGGAGGCACCTCAAATAGGTGTCACAAAAATGTGATATTTACCTCTTAATAACTAGAGTCACAAGTGAATGGAACCGATGTTCAAGTTTTCATAAACAAGTTTTGTATTTGACAAAAAATGAGATGACAATCTTGACACGTCTTCAAGATGTGAATGTTTTAGTAATATATCAAAATCTATAATCATTTCATAATAACGACAATATTAAGGGCATGAAATTGAGGAATTTTAGTAATTGTTCTAGATTGTTGACAAAACTAGCATTGGCTACAATCTAAAAAGGGTCATCTCTAGTAACCTTATTTGTTGTATTAATTATAAGGTTTTGAGCACTAGGGATGTCTCTTAAGGTTTTGGCCATGTTATGAGGATCAAAGTGACTATCAGAGGGCCTGAAAATTGCTTTTGGGGCTCATGGAACATGCAAATGGTCCCAAACCACATGATAAGCCCTATACAGAGAATATTTAGCTCACAAATGTAATCAGGAGGGAATTAAATTTCCTACATTGCTTCTTCTAATAAAATATTATATTTATTGTGTAATTACCTCAAGCTATCCCTCCAATTCAAGGTATTCTTAGTTTTACATATTTCCATTGCCACTAACATGTCATAAGATAACATCATGATTATGCATCAACATTAGGTTTAATGGATTAGGATGCTTAAGGGCTTATGCATCAATTATGAAGAATAATGGTCAATATGGTTAATATAATCATATAATCACTATGGTCAACCATAACCAATACAAACAATAATATTAACTATGATCAACCATCATAAACAATAATATTAACTATGATCAACCATCATTAGTGTTGTCAACCATGCCCAATATGTTAATGGGATTAAGAGTAAAAGAAGCCAATATGGTGATTGACTCAGCTATGAGTGAGAATAATAATATTCCATGGATTATAATACACTTGAAAACTAAACCACTAATCCACTAATAACTAATCCATAAAGCCCGAACGCAAATGTATGAAAATATTATCCACTAACCCCTAATCCTCACCTCTAATGGAAAGCCCACTACACTAATCAACTAACTATATATCCCATTGATAACTCCCCACCCATCAATACTGAATGCACTAACCCACTAACCCTTAAATAATATCCAACAAACCCTTATTCATTAATCCCTAATCCACTGACCTACTAACCTTTGACCACAAATAGTAGCGTCACACAAATTACTATATTAAAACAACTTACTAAACTATTGACCTAGTAAACCAAAAGTCATTAAACCCTTAGATAATTTATTATTAATATATAAAATTTAGATAATTTATTATTAATATATAAAATTTAATATAAAGATATTTATAACAAACGCTGTAACATTTTTTGTTTATGTTGAAAATTTGTAATACTGGAAAACAATGGGGAAATTCATATGTTTTAACCATTTGGAGAGTCGTAAACGCAATACATATTTTTAAAAATGGAAAACAAATTGGAATTTTTTACTTTATTATATATTACTTTATATGATAATGAATATTTTTAAATTATCTCTATTTTGATATATTTTATATATATATATAATAAAGAATATTTTCAAATTTATTATATTAATAAATATATCTATATATATTTTTATTTTTTAAAGAATGGAAATTCTAAAATTTTATTTTAAAATAAATCATATTTAAAACATAAATATAATAAGTATATTATTAATGTTCTTAGAATTTAGAAATTGAAATATTTTTTAATATATTTCATCATTTATTTTACAAGTGAAGTCAATTATTACATAGCCTATACAATTTAATTACATTACGTTTTAGGATTTTGTTAAGTTAATTAATATTTAATTTAATTATATTATATGGTATTATTTTGTTAAGTTAATTATAATATGTATTACTTTTAGGCATAGTCTAATTTATAAATCAAATAGTTTTTTTATTGGAATTTAGCAATATAATCACAAGTAAGAATGTAATTTTTTGTTGTTTAATATACATTTTTGAAGTGATACCATGGATTAGGACCCTGGAAAAACTTGGGGCACTCTTTGTCTATAAATTAAACTACACCTATTTCTTGTTATTTTATTTTATTTTATTTTATTAGGATTTTAATTTTCTTTAATTTAGTGACTAAATATATATTAATATAAATTTGATAATAATTTATTATGTTATTTTCTTGAAATTTTTGAAAATTTTATTTGAGATGGATTTAAATTAACAAATTTATCATAATATTCATATTTTTATTTAGCTTATATCATATGAATATAACAATAAGAATATAATAAATTTGTTTTTATTTATTTTTTTCACATTTCCATTTTCAAGATTTTGTGTGTAAATATAGAATGCAAAAGTCTTGTTTCTATTTATACCAATGGTTGAGTTCTTGTATTTCATAACGTTGCTTTAGATGCAGAGTGTAGAGACAAGATTTTGAGTTGTTTTCCCTTATGTCCATTTCCACTTTAAGTCTTGTTTTTCTTTCTCCCCATGGTTAAGTTATTGCATTCCTAGATCACCACATATGATGCTAAGTGTAGTGCCAAGATTAGCTATTCTTCCCTTATATACATTTTCACATTTTTGTGTTCTAAATGTTGAATGTGAAATGCAAAGCCTTGTTGTTCTTTCTTCTCATGACCAACTTCTTGGATTCTTGTGTCATCACATCTAATATGGAGTGCAGAGTGTTGAATATTGGGGGAAAGTGGTGAATCAATATTCATACTACTCTATACTATTTGAAACTTTCACTTTAATACTTATCTCTTTTCGCAATTATAAAATAAGGAGACAAAGTTAAACCACATAGGATCAAATGAATACATAGAACACAAGAGATTTTAGGTAGAAACCCATATGGGAGAAAACCACAAAACATATTCTTCTTTAAGTGATGATTGTAAGTACCAACCTATAATTACAAAGTTTGCAAGCACCCACTTGTACGAAACACCTATCCCCTTCAAATTTGCAGGCTTCAACCTTCTAGAGACCTCAATCCCCAAGATTTTGTAGGCATCCACCTATAGGGTGTTAGGGTCCTATGATTCATAGGATCAAATGATGATTGAGTGTTGTCTTTCAGTATATCCAATTGTAAATAATATTGCATATTGCAAATTATTTCCAAGAAAAAATAGAAAAAGTAAAGAAATGGGCTTGCAAGACAAAATGCACCCTTAGGATAAAGTAATTATGTTTTAGCATAAATTAATTTTGTTTTAATAAAGTTAATCATGTAGTTTAAACACAATTAATTAATATGTAATAAAACCTGCAAGCGACAAAAGCCGACTTCCATATCCCTTAGGTTTTGCGCTCCATCTAATGGTTCAATGGACTCCTCTTCAGATCAATGACCAAAAGGTTTTTCGGCCCCCCTACCCATCCTAGCTAGGGGGGGGTGTCCAAAAAATGATTTCCTCCCCACCGGTCCCACCCCTATGTATCACCTTCGCTCTATTTCGCACCCCCCCACATCACAAACCACTTACCATGTTGACCCCCCTCTGAAATCCAGCAACCTTATCCCCCTTTCCCTCTACCTCTTCCTGCGCACTACCCTCCACTCCTATCCTGACACCTCACCATGTTCGTTATGTAATTAACATTTGACCTCGATGCCACTCTTGCACCACTCATTACCTGCCACTTGGACTGTTGTCCCCACTCACCTCCACATCGTTTCTCCATATCACTGTTGTGAATCCCAATTCCTTTCCACCAACCAAGCACCTCCACATCATCCCCCACCTCCATGTCACCCCCTGCATCCACGTCATATGTTCATTTCATGGTCAGTTAAAACTATGTTTCCCTATACAACATAGTAATTTAAACATGGTTTACAAATATCTGAAAATGAATTTTCAAAACGGAAAGAGCTTTTTGTTGATAAATCTACATGTACAAAAACCTCTCTCAATTTTCTAACATCTATTATGGTTTGGGAGATTTTGATGAAGATTTGCAGGCATATTTTCCCAAATTTTATTGTTTTTAGTCAGTGTTTTCAAATGCGGTTTCCGAGCAGGGAAATGAATTTTCAAAAACGGAAAGAGGTTTTTGTTTATAAAATCATCATTTACAAAAACCTCTCTCAGTTTTCTAACATATATTATGGTTCATGATATACATAGGTATCACAAGACCCTATGTTTCAGAATTTTGGGAGGAAAAAGCTCATGGACAGTTAGTGATTGGGATGCCACCTCATCAAAAAAGAGTTGAAACCAAATTTGAATTTCTCTTCTTTATCACCAGAAACCCTCAAGGATAGTGCCAAAACTCTTCAAATAGTTTTATTTACCTTTATTTGTGTTCTATTTTTACAATTAGTTTTGGATATTTTGAAATGAAACTTGATATTTTAAATCAAGATGTTTTGTAATAATTTTTTATAATTACTTCACCATTTGAAGTAAGAGATGTTGATTTTTGCATTCAAGAAAGCTATTGTACTTTTTCCATTTGATGGGCTGATCAGTAATAAAAATGACATTCTTCATAGGATTCATGTGTTGGATTATTTGGTGAAGTGTTTCTCTCACTATCTATGTGTTTATTTCTTTGTTTCCATACTTAAGTGTTCTTAAATCTGAATTATTTTACAGAAAGATGATGAACATAATTTGTTGAAAGATACACTCTGATTCTGGCTATGGATAATTTAAATGTTTTCTTCTGATATCAAGTTAAAGAATTCTTAACTTCTCGTTGGCTTCAATTGAACCTATATCTTTTCTTCTATTACATTTCATTTAAATCTAAAGATCCAATTAGTTCAACTAACTTGCCCTATGAAACTCCTTTGAAAATATGAGACAAATCCCTCTTAAGTTTGTAGACTCCATAGCCCAATGGAAGTTTTAGGCATTTAATCAACCAAATCAATTTTAAAATCAAACTCTGAACTTTCATAACTAGCCTAATATCTCAATATAAACAAATCTAAATCTGAAAGAGAGATCCCTCTCTAAAGATCGAAGGGCTAGATCCCAGCTTCCAAGCGGTTTTGTGGTTACCTCTACAATTATTTCTTAGCCTTATTAAATTACATAGTGCTAACACAGGGAACACTAATCCCATCTTTATCTTCACTTTGAATTACGTTTGTTTCTAACTAGTCTACTCTATGCTCTGCTCTTCCTTTGATCCCTTTGTAATCACACCAAAAGTTATTGTTACTCATCAATTGTATTTCCATACCTCATATTCTTACCATCTCTCTTATACATTCACAAATATTTCACCCATACTCATTACTCTCTCTTTCCCTTTTCACAATTTTCCGATATTTGATTCACACTTTCTTTTTCTTCTGCACAATGTCAACAAATTCACCAATTATTGTATCCATGTATTTATACAACATGAACTCTTCCATGAATCTTTCGTTTACCATGGGTATAAATCCATGGTTTTCACCCATGGTATCATGTGTTGGCCAAGTCCTTCTTTCCTGCTAACTCTTAGAAGTTTCTTTAACGTTCATATCTTTTCCACTACTATAGCATACACACTCTTGGTAATTCAAACTACAGTTCCATTCAATCCAACTAGTTATACCATTAGCACTTTTATCTTACTATCTCCCTTCAGTCCAATCTTACTTGTGATCGTGGCCCTGTGACCATTACGCACACACCTTGGAAATCGAGTTTCCTCCTTGCTTGTTACATACTGATATGTTGAAGTTTTGAGACCGAAGTTCTATAACTGAAGTTCAACTCACGAAAATCCTCAATGTCTATAGTTGACGGCCAATTTCTCATTACTTCGGGACTTTTCCCATTGGATCGATTCATTGTGGTTCCATTCTAATGATCTAGTGCTTCGATGTCCTAATGTCCTAATATGGGACCCACTTGGTCTGACCTCTTGTCAATCAGTTAGATCGATTCATTATTGTTCCTCTTCAACACTATCATATCCTAATATTTGGTGGCTCAATATGGGACCCACCTTGCCACACCATCCACCACATCGATTGCCACTATGATTTCCACACCATTTGCTATAGCCAATCAAAACTTGCCATGTATCTTGGTGTTGACTTGTATATTGTTGGAATTATGATTATACTAAGAGGGGGGGTGAATAAGTAAAATGTTCAATTTAAACAATATAATAATACATCATAACTTAAAACATGCCAATACGTAAATAAAACAATCATCATATGCGAACACCAAATGTATGTGGAAACCATTGCAGGAGAACACCACAAATCTTCTTATCTTCTTCTTCAATCTTTCATTATAATTATTTACTAGGACTAACTAGAATGAGACACCAATCCCCTGAAGTATGAAAGCATCAACTTGCCTTAGGATACAACCTAATTGAGGCACCAACCTTAGAAATATGCAAGCACCAACTTTCTTTAGGCTAAAAATTGATTAAGGTACCAACCTCATAGATGTGGCTTGGCGAAAAAGTTTTATTTGAGTTTGACCCAGGGTTCAACTGAAGGTACCAACAAAAAGGGTCGTGTAGTCTATCACTTCACTAGAATTTTCACTCCTTTGGAACAAAGGAGTGTCTCACCCAAGGTGAGCCAAAACCATAACAGGATGTAGGGAATTTATATTTGATTAATTATGCCACTTGCATAACTATTACCACATTCATTCTCAACCATTCACTCATGCACTCAACAAAAAATAGACATGCAAAAAATTTTAAAAGGGCCCATAAAATACAAAACTAAATATCAGAATTCCCATCCTCCATATATTATCAAGAAACAAAGTTTAATTACATTATATCATCGCCATTATGACTTGTGTAAATTATAGGCTTGTGCACAGATATCAAAACCGACAAACAATATATAAGCAAAATATTACAAGCTCAGATCTCAAATATCCCATAACACTAAACACTACAACACAGTCCCAACACATACAGGCATTGTCTATATTCCTAACATGATCTGAACTTTGTGACATTGTCTGAACTTGTTTCTCATTGCCTTATATCTTCTTTTATATCCATGCTCGCTCGATCTATTCTTTGATACCTCGCTTTATTGATCCATGGTTTTCCAATACCTAGGGTCATTACCTTAATTCTCCATTGACTGCATCAAAATCGACTCCTAATTCTTCAACTCATGCCTTTATATTTTTCTATGCAAGTTCCAAAACATTTCACTGTCATTTTGATTTTTTGATGCTCTGTTTCCGACAATTTTTTTCAAAACGTCCTTCACAATTGTTATTCCTTCAAAAATGAAGCACCCAACATGCGCTGACCACATCCTATTAACTCACCATTAATTCAATGTATTGTTGTTGTTGCTTCTGGATCTTATGCGGGTTGGCTTCCACTAGATTCAATTGTGGTACCTTCAAACAAAGGACCCAACCCTGGAACGGTCTGAAGAGATGACTGCTTAAAGCCTCTAAATGCGGAAGCAGAAGAGTTCCATGATCCAAAAGTGTGGAAACCTTAGTTGAAAACTTGGTAAATGCCTACTCACTAAGATCACTGGGTTGTGACTCAAAAAGTTCCTGAATTTTTTGATCTGCAACTGTGGACAAAGTACTCAAAGTAATAAAAGTAATAAAATTCTTCTAAGCTTCTAGGCAAAGGTCTAGGAGAACTTGCTTAGTTACTTGGGATACATCTGCCAACTGGTTGATTTGGGCATCGAGTACATCTTCTGGTCTAAAAGTTGCTTCTTGGCTTCCATATCGGAGGTCACTAGTGCTTGCTAAAATAAATTCTAGGCGTTCCCTCACAAGGGATCAATAGTTCCATCTTTGCAACAACACCATTTCCATATGAGATCTAGCAGAACATGTGTTGATATTCTTGCATGACTTAGGGTAGAGTAACGCAGATAGAAGTGATAGTTTGTATTTTCTTAGTGATTTGAGTGCAATAGGTTGTTCAAGGATCAATCAAAGACTACTGAATATTAGTGACAGTGTCATGAAGCTCTACATGTTTGGACACAAGTTGTTGACATGTCGCTTCAACCACAACACAACATTCGGCAGGGGAGTAGGCGAAAAAATATTTAGGTTTCTCTGTGGCATATGGAGCAAGAGTAGGCCATAAGGACTGTAATTGATAATGAAACGTACTAATCCAAGAGGACGAGAAGGTAAAAAAGTTTCAAGGATGGGCGGGAGCAGAAACTGAAAATGCACGAAGGGAAAATATGAAAATGAGGACAAGATGTGGGAATAAATAGAAAAATGGATGAGAGGGGGACTTAGCCATTAGGTGTGGGAAGTGCGAATCAAATTTTAATTAATGACAGGTGATCCAGACACATACCGAGGAATGCAGTGACGTCACAGGAAATCTAACGGTAGAATAAAATCTTATCGGAAATTGTGATACAGATTTGGTAACTAACTCTAGCATGATTGGTAATACTAATGGACAAGACAATAATTAAATACTATGAAAATACAAGATATGACAAAATCTCCCTAACCACAATTGGTTGCAGTAGGGTGCAACTAAAAAGAGACTACACTTGCGGAAAAGATAGAAGATACAATCTATCGAACTAAGAAAAGGTTGTATTGACACAACTATCATAACTCCTACCTACTGCTCTCACAAGGAGAGGACACTTTATTTTGAGTTCAAAGTAGAAAAATCAGGCTTCAAGTGAGTGCCATTCACCCATCCAGAAAAAAGAGTACCATCTAATTGAGCAAGTCAAACAACACCAGAATCTTTAATTTCTGCAACATAAAAAGGACCAAGCCAATGCATTTGGAGCTTCCCAGGATGTTTGTGATACTTGTTTTCATAAAGTAGTACTTGGTCACCCACAATAAAGGACTTATTCTTGATGTGACGATCATGCCAAGGCTTCTGGCACTCCTTTTCAATTGTATGATGAAAATACGCAATAAATTGAGATTCATCCAATTGGAATAAATCATTTAATCTATCAGGAATAGATTCATCCTCCAACATCTAGATTGCATGAACAATGAAAAGATTAGGAACAATAAAATCAGCAGGAACAACAACTTCTCTTCCATAAACCAATTCAAACAGGATATACATATACAATCACTTGACAGTAGTTTTGTAGGCCCACAAAGTAGTACCCAAAATAATCTTGAATGCATCAACTTGGACAGGGAATTGCTTTTTCCGATTAGGATAGACTAAAATAGGTGCACTTCCAAGCTTCTCCTTCAATGTATCAAATGCAACATCACATTTGGTGGACCTCATAAAGTGCTCAGATTTCTTAAGGAGACTCTCAAGTGAAGCTGTAATTAAAGCATAATTTCATACGAATATGAAGTAATAAATAGTATGCCCCAAAGTGGAACACAACTTTTGAACTGAGGTGGGTGGTGGCATATTTAGTATCAGCGTAACTTTAGCAGGATCTACACAGACTCCCTCCTTACAAACAATATGCCCCAATGATGTTCCAAAAGGCACAACAAAAATGCATTTCTTTAGGTTCAATGATATTTGGAGTTGCCTGCACCTATCAAACATAACCATTAACAAGCTTGGGTGATTCTTGAGCAAACTATAAACAGTCCAATCATCCATGTAAACTTCGAGGAACTTGTGTATATATTCTTGGAAATCAGTAATAACAATACATGAGAAGACAACTGGAATATTCTTCAACCCAAAAGACATAACATTATATGCATACGACCCCCATTCAGTGGTGAATGTCGTCTTCTTCTGATCTTCTTCTACAATGTGTACTTGATGATATCCCGAGAAGACATCAGTAAAAGAGTAAGCTTCATTTCCCCCAACATTGTCTAAGGATTCATCGCTAAAAGGGGTTGGAAATGGATCATGCACATATGCATTATTGAGACTATGATAATCAACACACACCCGGATTTCATCTGAATCCTTCTTATCCTAGATGACCATGGGATTTGTCCATTCAGCTTCATCAACATGGAATATAAGGCCAGCAACCAACACTTTGTCAATTTCTTTCTTGACTTTCTCCTTGACTCACAGATTCAACCTGTTAGGTCGATAATTAATGGGTTTTGCATATGGCTTCAATTCTATTTTCATTTCTCCCAGATCACCTTAATTCCCTTCAATTTTGAGATGAAACAGGGAAATAAGTCATCATATTCTTTAAATGTATCGAAATTTCCCGTGTGATCTGATCATCCTAGTAATATCCAATGGAGGCAAGCTTCGGCCTATCTTTTTTTCCAATTTTCATTTTTTTCACCTTAAGCAATTGTAGATGCAGAGCATCGCATACAGGATCCTCTTTAATTTTCCACTCCCCTTCAAACTCTTTGAAATATAAGTGTCTTAACTCCTCTAAATCGCCATTTAGGTCTTCGTTAACTTTACCATAAACAATAGCTTCATGAAACCCTGAGTCATATTGGTGTGCAAAGTATCCATACATGTTGCATTCAGCTAATGCATCCTCACCTGAAAACAAGACTCCTCTAATAGCTCTAAGAACTTGTCCCATATTTTCATCAGCATCAGAAAAAATAAAAGTCTCTACAAAACTGACTTTTCAATACATCCCAATCTATTATCTAGCATTTTAGCTCCTCCTACAAATACCAATCTAGCGAAATATTTCCCAAATAATGAATAAATAGATGTGACCACATTTCAACTGGCAGGCCATCAACCCTCCATACAAAAGAACAATGTGCAACATGGTATTGCGGAGAAGTACGACCATTATAAATAAGAATGGTGCTTAAAATCTCATTCGGTGGAGAAAATCGATATAAAAAAACAACCTTAATAGTATTCCATTCTTGCAGCTAATCTCGGTGAGCTACCCACCACCTTGCGAGAGTCACTTTCAAAGAAACGCTCATTACAGGGATCTTCTGACATTATTCTATGAAAGAATCAATTTCTTTAATAAAATTTACAACAAAATTAGTACCATTGAAGATAGGATAGTCGCGTACCTTAGTAAAATCCATCAGACACATCAAACAGTAGCACAATATCAAGAGTGGATTTCATGAGCACCTTGTTGCCAATATTCCATCGCAGCCTCAGATCCTATTTCAGTACTTTGAATACTCCTTCAACTGATAGAACGCATTGTTGTGGGGTTAATATAATCTTCTCGCTTCTCAGTGGTCAGTTAATACAATTGGTCCACTAAATTATGGGATTCAACATCATCTACAGGTTCGGTAAATCTCTGTAACAACCCATTAATAAAATTTTAAAAACTTTAAAACTTTATAATATATATATATATATATATATGTTAAATTTTATAAAGTATATAATTAGAATTTATAATATGAATTTATAAAACACATCATTAAACTTTATAACATATATATAAAGAAATGTTATAAAATATATCACTTAAACTTTATAAAAATATATAATGTAAATGTTATAAAATGTGTCAATTAAACTTTATAACATTTATAATGTAACATTATAAAAGGTATTAGTGAACTTTATAACGTATATACAACAAATGTAAAAAAAACATAAAGGGAACTTATAAACGTAAATCTAAGTTGTCCAACCAACTGAATATTTATTACAGAGCGTAGAGGAGAGTAAGAAAATATCTGAGAGCCATCAATGCGTGGAAGGCGGTGGCTGCAAGTGGGAGGGCGGCCACCGCTAGGCCGGGAAATAAATAGCAGAGGTATGAACTGAGAGAAGGGGGGAAAAATAACAAGAGAGGAGCAGGAAGAATCAGGAGCAGAAATTCACCAGGAGAAAACCAGGAGGAAGTTAATTATCCATTGGAAGAGCTTTAAGTTGTTTGAGGTTCTGGGCACGGAGGGACAGAGAGCTTCTGTGGTGAAGTTTTCTGGATTGAGCAGCTAGGTTTTCTCAATATGGTTGGGTGGTATTGGTCTCCCGGAGACTGGATCAAAACAGCCACGACAGCACCAACAGAATCAGCAGCACCAGCAGAATCAGCCGCAGTTGAGGTAAGTACAAATTTAAATTCTTCAGGCTTTCTGTACTTCAGATTTTAGTTACTGTTTTTGGTCACTACATATGGTATGAGAGCCCTTAATCCTGCGACCTCTGGTTTATGATTTCCGTACGAGTCCGTTGTGTCATTTGCCAGTTTTTCTGTTGCTGTGGTTCGTGAATTCTATGTCTTCCTCTTGCCCTTATGATCCTTACCTTTCAAAACAGAGGCAAATTGCCCAAGATATTCAAGTACTGAACGCTGGGATTGATAGACGAATCAGTCCCAGCTTATCCCATGCATCCCAGAACTTCTATCCCTCTCATCGGGTGTAGTGGTATCATAGTACCCTCCCACGGCACTTACGAGGGTTCGATTCCCTGGATGCGCATTGTATGTTTCGTCAGCATTATTATTTGATTATCATCTGTAATAGTGAGAAATAAATTATGAACCGTATTTCATTACAATCGTTTTCGTGGTGAAAGGCCCCAGTTGGAATCTGTGCACAGACGTTCAATCGAATAAATATGATGTTCTGTATAAAGTTCTAACTACCCTGTCGTCATCCAAGACCAGCAAAAATTACAGCCGGCCTGGCCTTGGGCAGAGCCTTGGCCTGTGTGCCTGTATATATGTTTCGATTAATTTTCTTGTTATTTCGTTTTCACGGCATTCGTTGCCATTACCATCCGGAAGCGCGTCAATTGCTGGTTGAAAACTATTTCCATACAGTCATATTAAATGCTTTTGTAATTGCCAATGGGTGGTCGTGAGTTCAATTTCCGTAAAACGTTATCTGCGTTTGCAGTGTCAACCAGCCGTCATGAGTTTCAATTCCCAGCGTATCATATAATATGACTTTGCAAACTGGCTAACCAGAAGTAATGACGTCGAGTCTCATAGAGTCAAAATCCACCATTGCAATACATTAATTGGTGGTCGTTAGTTTGATTCCGTTGATTCCTGTAGAGTCAAAATATAACTTTGCAGTCGGTTAATTCGTAGTTATGAGTTCAATTCCCATAGGGTCATAATACACCTTTGCAGTTTGTTAATTGTCAGGTCTTGAGTTTGATTGTCATATAGAGTCACGTAATAAATGCTAGCTTGTGGTCATGAGTGCTGACGGAAAAATTTTATTGCAAAGCAGATAGAGCCATAAGGAAAAAAAAAATATACTTGCGTCTCTCTTGAAAATTCGCTCTTGATTCACAACCATACGAGCTTCATAGTTATCTACACAGTTTAACGCCGAATCAACTCCACTTTGTCGACCCTTGTGGATTCAATAACTTGGTTGGTCGGAGTCTCCATAAATTTCTCAAAACCCCTTCACTGTTGTAATATTCAAATGTGTAGCTCTGTGACAGAAAGAAAACAAGCTTCAAAGTCATCTGTTAAAATTAAATCCTGTCAATATAGAATACACTATGTTGAAAGGGCAGAGCATATATAGAGATGCAAATTTAAAAATGTTAGAGTAGGTTATGTTCATTCATTCAATAATCTGCAATTCAACCATTCCACCTGCCAAGGTTTCAGGGACCTGAAAATTCTGGCACCTTTCTCATTGCATATTATTCTGCATACACCCCTTTTTGCAAGGTCCAGAGGCAATATGTGGCCACCTTTCTCAACACGGGTAATAAAACCAACCAAAGCCATAGAAAGTTCAATTCCTATGATATTATGAAACTGAAACTTTTATTACCACTTCTTACCACTTGTTATTCCCAAACAACTTGTTTTCATGGTCATGATTTGCTATAAAGCAAACTTTCTCAAACAAAAAAAAACTAATTCTCAGTGCAACTGTGGTAGGAGAAGCATGCCAGGCTCCTAAACAACTGAACGTATACCACGAAAGAACCTCCTTCAGACAGCACAATATGTTACAGTACTCAAGGATATTCGTCTTCAGCACTAGTTAATAAATCAGTTGTCCAAATTTGTTAGCCTAATTAGTGAAAGAGTGGGAGTTGTGGATCAAGTTTAGTCAAACTAATTATGTCAAAACAGCTTAACAGTCTAATTAATTCAAAAGTGGGAAATAAGGACTTCAAACCTTAGAAAGACATGTTTGGGATATCTGTTGTGGATAGCTGGTGGGAAACCACTTCCTGGCCAAGTGTAGTCTCCATACTTCTCTTGAGGGCCGCTTGGTCTGAGTTGGTTCTCATGTTTCCACATTTTTTTCAAGAAACTTTCCTTGCCCCTTTTTGTACGGTCATAGGTCAGTTTAGATCGGCATAAAAGTTGGTATGAAATGTCTCACGTTGTTATTAATGCTTGCTAACTTAGTTTCAGCGATTGACCTTACAACAAAAATTTGCTAATATTGTCAACGAGCATTGCAATTGTGAGGGTACCTAAATGCACTCTTTTAGCCTCAAGCTAACCTCTCTGGTCATTATGTTGTACTTCCTATGTATATATATATATACATAGAATTTCGGCTAAAAGTTCATGCTAATATGAAACCAGAACAACCCTTCATTTATATACGTATATTATAGGTTTAACCCATATCTAAGTAAAATACTCCAAATATAATCATGTATGCCCTTCTTGAGGTGTGGCAGGTATGTTGCCGATAATTCCCATATCAAGGCGTTTTAACATCGACATTTTGACAATGTTATTTAGTAGCAAACTTTAGATGTCTTACCTTAGGAGCTAATAGCCAGTCACTTCTGCATTTTCATATTAGGATAGAATACCCTGCATTAGGACAAGGAGGTCGCGAGACCATCCTCCTTGACCTCGATACCAGTAAGATCCGCCTAGCGGGTAAAAATAACAAAACTATACCCGTTTATAAATGTGAAGTTGCAAAGAAAATTGTGTGTTAAAAATTCGGTTACCCACCTCATTTTTTTTTTTTTTATATAAAATTTTATATTTTTTTCAGAGACCATTACCATGGTAAGGACGTATGAGCGACGACGACGTGACCAAGCAACATCATCACCATTAATGCCGCCACCGTCGCCATCACCATCCCCATCACCTTCGTCACCACCAAGACAACCGTCAACATCAAACGCTCCAACGCCAGAGTTGACTGTGATAATGAACTCTTTGGAAGCCTTATTGGAGACATTAAAGGAGTCAGCTAAGGCTAAAAACAAAGAGGAATTTCAGCATGTAGCCACCAATTCAGCGGAACCACATAATTTGGAGCCCAGAGGATCGAGAGAAGACATCTCTAGAGAGCTTCAGAAAATTAGACTCCCAGAATTTTCGGGAGGTCGAGCTGGTGAACGCGCTGAGGCATGGTTGGAAGGGATGAACCGGTGCTTTAGGTTAAGAGAATATTCGCCTTCAGCAAAAACAAAAATTGCCGTGTTTCAACTAAAGGAAAGTGCCTTGATTTGGTGGGGAAACCTGGAAAAGCAGCTACACCTTACATCAGATAATGTTCCTTGGGATCTGTTTGAGGAAAGGTTCCGTGCGAAGTATTTACCTCCATACTTTCAACAACAGCAAGCCAGAGCCTTTCATACACTAATCTAGGGAAGTAAAACGGTGGAAGAGTACGAAATAAGGTTTATGGAGCTGGTAAAATACATTCACTACTTGGACTCTGATGAACGTCAAGTTGAACGCTTCATATTTGGGTTAAACCCTCGCATCAGAGCCTTGGTAAGTATGTGGAAACTGTCATCTATAGCCGAGGCAGTTGAATGCGGCCGTTATGCAGAAGAGCACCTTGGAATCAAAAAGGATATAGGGCTAGCAGGGCCCTTACAATCAGGGCTTCTAGGGAAGGCTCCCCGGAACTTCTTCAGAGGAGGTAGCTCGAGGCCACCCTACAGTGACAGGTTTACCCCAAATATGGGGACAAGAGTTCCCATGGCTGTAAACACTACAGCTGCGGAATCGTCCAACACCAGACCATGGGCATCGCGAGGGACTACCGGTAGAGGAAGGAGTGCGAGAGGAATCAACATGGGAGGACGCGGCTCGTTCTCTAGAAATTCACACCATGATTCAAGAGGATCAGCGCAGCTCAATTGTTGGGGATGCGGGGGGCTGCATTTCCAGCGTAACTGCCCAGAAGCGTCATCAGATATATTGCAAAGGACTGGGAAGGAGCCGATATCAGCCAATCGAAGTAATCATAGAATTCATGCAGTAGTCAACCACGACCAGGCAGCCCATCAATCAACTGTAGTGGAATCTTTAGGTATTATCAATGGTGTAAAACTCAAAATCTTATTTGATACTGGTGCCACAGATAGTTTCATTTCGTCATATGCATTAAACAAATGTGGGTTGGTAGCTCGTAGACAAAATGATTTCCACCAGGTGGAAATGGCCTCAGGAGAACTCCAAACGGTGGGATTGAGTGTGGACCAATGCAAAATTGACCTGGGGGTGTGTTCGACTAAACTAAGAGTCTATGTCACAGCGTTAGGGACGTATGATCTCATCATAGGTATGGATTGGCTGGAGGCTCACCAAGCTTGGGTAGATTGTTATGGAAAAAGGATTTTGGGCTTAAATGATGAGGGAGAAGTAATCCAAATTCAAGGAATCAAGAGAGAAGTTTCTTTACGCTACATTTCGGCAATGCAGGTGAAGCGTTTAAGAAAGGGTTGTTAGGCTTATGCAATTCACGAAGTAAGCCAGGAAAAGGGACCATCCTTAGAACAATATCCAGTGTTAGCCAAGTTCCCGGATGTATTTCCAAAGGAACTACCTGGATTACCCCCGGTAAGAGAATTGGATCTCACTATTGAATTAAAGCCAGGTACCCAACCGATCTCTAAAACGCCTTATAGAATGACAGCTCCAGAACTTCAAGAATTACAAATCCAGTTGAAGGAACTACTCGATATAGGGCTTATCCGGCCCAGTACTTCACCTTGGGGCGCTCCTATAATTTTTGTGAAGAAGAAAGATGGATCCTTAAGATTATGCATAGACTATCGAGACTTGAATCGAGCTACAGTAAAGAATCAATACCCTATGCCACGAATCGATGATCTTTTCGATCAAATGAAAGGAGCTATTGTCTTTTCAAAAATTGATCTTCGATCAGGGTATCATCAGCTAAGGATTTCTGAAAATGATATCTCTAAGACTGCATTCCGGACACGTTTTGGGCACTATGAATTCACTGTGGTACCATTTGGGTTAACAAATGCGCCAGCCGTATTCATGAATCTTATGAACAGTGTTTTCCGTCAGTATCTTGATAAATTTGTACAAGTCTTTTTAGATGATATTCTCATCTATTCCAAGAATGAAGAAGAGCATGAAGAGCATTTGCGGCTAGTATTGTCCTGCCTTAGAGAACGTCAGTTATATGGAAAACTGTCCAAGTGTTCTTTCTTTCAGGAAAAGATTCATTATTTGGGTCACATCATATCAGGTGAAGGGATTTCAGTAGATCTTGAGAAGGTAAAAGCGATCATGGAATGGCCAATACCAAAAAATGCACATGAGATATGAAGCTTTATGGGCTTAGCAGGTTATTACCGGAGATTTGTGGAGGGATTCTCCAAAATCGCAAACCCAATCACAACCCTCTAGCGTAAAGGTGTTAAGTATGAGTGGACCGAGGAATGTAATAAAGCATTCTCTGAACTCAAAAGACTACTCACCAGTGCACCAATCCTAAGAGTCCTCGATATGGGCAAGGACTTCACGGTATGTACTGATGCATCCAAGCAAGGGCTGGGTGTAGTGTTAATGCAGGATAAGGGAGTGATAGCTTATGCTTCCAGAAAGCTAAAACCTCATGAAGAACTCTATGCTACTCACAATTTAGAATTGGCCGCTGTAATGCTAGCTTTAAAGATCTGGAGACACTATCTGGTGGGTCGAAATTTTACACTTAAGAGCGACCATCAAAGTCTACAGTATTTGTTCACCCAAAGAGACTTAAATGCCAGGCAAAGACGATGGAGTGAATTCCTAAGTAAATATGACTTCGGGATATCGTATATTAAGGGAAAGGAAAATGTAGTAGCCGACGCCTTAAGCAGGAGACCCCGGATATTTTCCCTCATACCTATTAAAGTGGACTTAAGACAACGAGTACTAGATCGTCTTATAAAAGACAGCTGGTATTTAAAGGTGAGGGCAAGTCTTGAGGGAATTAAGGCAAAAGAATCTAAGTTTGAGGGTTATGAATTAGAGAGCGATGGGATCTTACGATTCCATGGAAGGATGTACATTCCTGATGATAAAGATCTTCGAGATACCATCCTTAGGGAAGCTCACAAAGCAGTATATTGTGCTCATCCTGGAGTAGGAAAATGTATGCAGATACCAAGAAACTCTTCTTTTGGGCAGGCATGAAGCGTGATATCA
>APFE030590772.1:198805-217211 GCA_000404065.3 Pinus taeda
GTATCATTATAAAGCTAAGGAGTCAGGAGCTTTGAGGGGGGGGGGGGTCAGAGATGGACTGATTGATTGCATTGATCACATGATCCCATTGGAGTCTGATCAGCTGGAGATACACCGATAGGTCACAACCTTCAGCAATGCATCAGGTACCTTTGGGAAGAACCTAGCAAAGATTGCAAGAGAAGCAGATGAGCCAGGTAAAAAAAATTTCAATTTTCAAATTCTTAATAGTTTTACCTTTTTTTTAAAGTTTGTTAAATCGTTTATAATTTGAAAGTTAGATATAATTTTTAATTTTGTTGAGCTAACTCATTACACGCCTATGTGTTTTGCAGCACAATGGTGGGAGGCTTTTGGTGGCCATTGTCCTGAATTGCAAAGATTTGCAATTCGTATTTTGAGTCAAACTTGCAGTGCATCTAGGTGTGAGCGCAATTTGTTTGTCTTTGAGAGGATTCACACAAAGAAGAGAAACCGTTTGGATCAAAAACGGTTAAATGATCTAGTTTATGTCCAATACAACCTTCGGCTCAGACGAAACCATTTGCTGAACAAAAGACCTGATTCAGATCCCATTGTGTTGGAAGACATTGATCCAACATCAGATTGGGTAGTGGAGAGTCGTCCAGCAGAGTTTGATCCTGATGAGGATCTTGATTTAGATTTAGATATGGAGACATCAGTTGAAATTGAACATGTTGTTCAACTTCAGCCTGTTCAGTTGAATGCAGATCCCAATCCACCAGCCTCAGTCTCACAGCCAGCAAGGACTCCAGTTGTAGGTGCTTCCTTTGCTCAGCCACGACAGAAGTGCACCCGCATATCTACTCTATCTCAGCTTGCACCTGCCGCAGTTGCACAGCCTGCTAGTGGTACCACTTCTACAGTTGCAGTTGGAGATGATGATAATGAGGAGGAGTCATGGGGCCCCCTGTCTGACTCTGATGATGATGATCCAGAGATTGATCGACATGATCTTGGCTCCTCTGGCAGTAGCTACTAGCCAGTAGTACTAGTACTGGAGTCTGGTCACCGTCACTTTACTTTTGTTGTAGAGGCCATTTTTAGCCTCCTTGGTTATGTGTTTTTTGTTTTGAGTCTTTGATCATGTATGACAGTTGACTATGTATTTCCATTGGGTACCATTTTGATATAATGGATTGGTTCATGAGCCTACTTTGATCATATGTTGTCTTCTGTCTATATTATAATGTTGTGTGTTTGGAAACATGAATGGAAATCTTTAAAATTATGTTTAAAATCTTTAAAATTATGTTTTTTTATAAAAAAAATAAATATTTAATGTATTTTTTACAACGACCGAGTCATTGAAATCGAGCTGGCCGAGTCATTACCGTTTCGGAGTCAGAGTCGGAGTCGATCCTCGGCCAAGTTGGAGTCGGAGTCGGAGTTTTAAAACTATGGTCAGAACTTCTTCGGGTAGAGGAGGAAAATTGTCTTAGCTGTTTCTCTCAGAAGTGTCTCAATATTCTATAGAATCATTCCTTGTAAAGAGATTGTTACTGAAGATTAATAAATAAATCCTTATTTGCTGCATCGGTTTTCTTGCATTGGGTTTTTCTGGGGACAAGTGTCCGAAAATAACTGTGTTGACGTGATTGATTCTTGTGATTGTATATCACTGTTATTTTCTCTATGCTATTATGTCATAATTGCAGTGGAATTTATTTTAATGTTTACTGAAGGGTTTTGTAAATAACTTAGTGTGGAAAATAAATAGGAGAAATAAATCAGTTACTGTAGTAGAATTTTGTGTTAGAAATTTTCACACGGCTCTCATCCAAGGTAGTACAAATTTCCTTCCTAGGGTGGCACTCGAAGTCCCCCAAAGAAAGGTTCAGCCTCCCGCTTGGAAAACTCGATGCTAAACAACTGGTAACTTGGCTAGTAGCTCAAGCAACACAAATGAGTTCTATAGACAAATGAGGGCTCGAGTTGGGGATTTCCTCCTCCTTATAACTTTGTGGGACTTCCTTCCCCATGTGAGCCCCTCTCCCTAGCCATTCCACATCCCCTCCAAGGTAGTTTGAATTGCCCAAGTGTGTTTTTCCCCACATGGGTGGCCCCCACCTTCCACTAGTGATATAATTCAACCTCTTTTCTCCTAAGTCCCTAAGTCAAAAACTTATCGGTTCCATATTCGCCAAAAATTATTCAAAATAGTGGGAGACTAAAACCTGTTACAAATGTTTTTGGGAAGGGACATTACACACTATTCAACTCATCATAATCTCCCATTGTCTTCTGCATGTCGCCACTAAGTAGAGCATCATGGTAGTATAATATCCTGATCATCTACTCATGAAACTTCTTTATCAAATAGTTGCTCTTGTGCACTTCAGGGGTGGACTCCCAAAGATGCAATCCAATCCTACCCTCGTCTGCCCGAGCTTCCCCTGAATTCCTCCTGCCGATAACCCTGCCACACCGGTGAAGTTCCCCATGCCCTCAATGAGTTGCTAAAACCAAATGGAAGATCTAGATTGCCTTCCCCTATAGAAACTAGCTCACCTCTAAGGGTAGCTGGACTGGTTAGCCTTGCTATGCCAGAATCCCCTGCCTGTTGCAAAAGGAACCTATCCTGCTGTCATCGTGACACCTCGGTCATGCCCGACTGCTCAACATGCTTGTATCGAACCCTCCTCTCCAGTAACGCTCAGCCATTATATCTGTCACAATCAACACTATGACCAACCTGCTAGGACAACTTTGTAATGTCGAGTCCACCACTCCATGACTAGCCTTGATCCTGAGCAACAACTTGCCTCTCCATATGATGAAGGTCTTAGTGATTCCCCATGTGCTAGCTTGGGAAAAAGTTGGATCACCCTCCATCGTAACCCTCTATGGCTTGATGCAAGCACCCCGGGCTTGATATGAGAGGATTGATAGCTGTCTGATGAAGCTGAGATTCACTAGGAGTGAAGCCGATCCAAACCATTGCTTGAAGATTGTGGATGACAAACCTCTCATATTGGCACCTTCTAAGGACAACCTCTTTCTGACAGGTGCAGACCCTCTCATTTGCAAAATTAAGAGGGAGTTGAATTCCAGATTTGAAATGGCGAACTGTAAGCCCTCGACTACCTCGATGGAGCTTAAATTTAGGAAGTTATATGGTAATGATGCCAGACCTGATTTGGGAAATGCCTTTGAGTTTCATAAACTCATACTAGCATTGATGTTGTTGGTGAACTCCCGTCTGGATATGTGTTTTACAGTTAGCATGTTGAGCCTCACTGGATTGGTGCCAAGAATATTTTGAGATATCTTCGGGGCACAATCTCTCATGGATTGAGATACACTGCCAGAAATGTGAAGCTACATGATTATTTTGACGCTGACTGGGCAGGCAATGTCGAGGATCCTAAGAGCACTTCAGGGTGCTAGTTCTCTTTGGGTTCTTCTTCGATATCTTGGATGAGCAGGAAGCAGAAGACGGTTGTTTTGAGCACCGCTGAGGCCGAATACATAACTAAGCGTATGGCCTCCTATGAAGCTGTCTGGTTGTGGAAGCTCTTCAGTGAGCTATTTGGACATGTGTTGGATACCATTGTGATCTTCTGTGACAACTTGAGGGGGATTCGATTGTTGAGGAATCCCATGTTCTGTGATCGCTCCCAGCATATAGACATCAGGTACCATTTTATCTGGGATATGGTACAGGAAGGAACAAGGAGGTTCCTACGTATTGGAACTGATGCGCAGGTTGCCAATATTCAAATGAAGCCCCTGGGAAAGGTCCAATTTGTGACTTTCCGAAACGACTAGGAGTCGTGGAGAGACTCTCTCCTGAAGGTCTAGTATGAGATGGACATTTAGCTCTGGGAGCTCCGGGGGGCATGAGGGTACATCGTGGAGCGATGAGCAACCATAGGGTGAGTGGTTAAGCCTTCCCCTAGTGGTCTGCTATGTAGGCAAGATGAGTGGTTCATCCTTCTCTCGCCGAGACACAAAATCATAGGGTGAGTGGTTCAACCTTCCCCTAGTGATTTGCTGTGTACAGGGTGAGTGGTTCAACGTTCCCCTGGGATACCACATGGCGACATGTAGGCAGGATGAGTGGTTCATCCTTCTCCTGCTGAGACATCTTACCCATGTAGTTCGGGACTCATAGGAAGTACCTCTCATCTAGCCAATGAGTAGGGAAATGAGGATAGGGACCATAGTTGTACCGATGGACGCATCGTGTATCTACCGTCTTGCCTATCTTAGGATGGTATTGATCTAGGATCAATGAAACTGATTTTGGGTCAGTATGAGTGGTTTGAGACACTCTCTTTTGGAACTGACTTCGGGTCAGTAAGTGTGATACAACTCACTCTCTTTTGGAATTGATTTCGGATCAATAAGAGTGATATGATACACTCTCTTTGTTTGGAACTGACTTCGGTTCAGTAGAGATCAGTATGAGACATTCTCGACCAATTCTTCTTCTTCATGGTTCAACAGAGCAGTGCAGAGCAGTGCAGGGCATTGATGGCAAAGATAGTACAGTGTGACAGATGGATTTGCAGATGGAGTTCTCCCTAGTTGAGAGGGAGTGTTAAAATTGGAAACTAGGGCTAAACTCCATGTGGGTCATCTTATTTATAGCAGCTGATATTTTTCATGGATTCTTGTCATTGAGAGGTGTAGGATTGATCTAAAGATCATCCGATTCGGACAAGTATTCATGGAGATATGAATTTATTTGTGCTATGGGACAATTCATCAAGGTCGGCAAGCAACCAAATTGCCCCCACTTGTGCTCAATGTTTTAGTATAAATAGGAGGTGCTTTGAAGGTCATTTGCACACACATTTCTTGTGATCTCTTCCTCTCCACTTGTCTTGGGTTTTGGTGGGAGGAAAGATCCTAAGAGACAATGCTGCCCTAATGGACATGATGCCCTAAAACGCAATCATCAAGATGCCACCTAAAACGTAGTCATGGAAGGAATGCCCTAATCCTATACGCTATTATGGAAGGGTTCCATATACTCTACGCTGTCATGGAGGATAGCCCTTGCCCTAATGCTATCCTATGAAGAAGCCCTAACAAGAAGGGCAGTGGTGTAGCACTCAACAAGAGCTCGTTGTAGGTGAAAGAGAACTCAGTCAAGGGAGCAGAATTTTTTGTTGTAGACACAGCAAAGAGGCAAAGACAGCAAGGCAGTTTGGGGACTGTTTTAGGGCTCATTGAAGGATATCCGAGCTGTTGTTAGATGGACGGAGAGCTGCCTTGAGGGCAGAGTTTCAACAGAGGATAACACAGGTCTGTGGGGCAGTTATGTGTTTGTGTGGGCCGTAGGTACAGGAGGAGAGCTGTAGTAGGAAGGCTATTTGCTGTGGATGCTATCTACAACAATCCTATATACAATCTCTCGGAGATATGACTTCAGACAGGGACATTATTTGGATCTGCCTGTATACCTGTGATATATCTATGTCTGCAGTCTGTCATGGTTCAGTGACAGTAAAGTTTCGAAGACATTCTCTTCAGCATTACTATGTGCTAGGCTGCAGGCCATAGCACCATAGCTAGGATTACCTTGGTGTCTTAGTTTGAAGACAACATGATGATGAATGTTGTAACATGATGTAATGGGGTACAACATATAATACAACAGTATGAATCATGATGGTGCAATGTAGTGCACAGTGATGGAATAGTGCAGCATAGTGCACAATGACAGTGGTGCAACACAGTGATGCTAAGTGCAGTATGATGCATAGTGCAGCATGATGATGAAGAGAAACATGTTGGGTACAGCGTGATGAGGTACAGCTCAGTGATGGTGCAGATGGTGCAACATGGTGCAGCTTAGTGATGATGGACATGGTATGATGGTACAACATGGTGCAGCACAGTGATAGGTACAACATGGTGATGGAGTCACCTTGGAGGATTAGTTGAAGCAGCGTGCCTTCAACTGAGTTCTGTTAAACTACCTCATGTGTCATCTTCTTAGAGATGATCTTTGCTCTTATTATGACAAGTCAAAATGTTGACTTCTGGTGTATATGTACTATCTCTCCCTCTGCTGAATTTTTGAAGAACATATAAGAATAATTGATTAAGGGTTTCCCCACATTGGGGTTTTTCCCTAGCTGGTGCCACATCTTGTGTCCTCTTGCCTTGGCTTGCCTTTTGATGTTTATGTTTATGTTTATGTTTATGCTCTATCTGCAATTTACTATGATGTTGATGTGATTGCTAATCTGGAATAGATATTGAGCAAAATGGAAAAATTGAAATAAATTGCTCTTAACATAGAACATACCAAAACTTAACAGGAACACGCTATTTAAATGCAAAAACTGCTTGTTAATGCTTTTATGTTTTATATGGTTGTTTGCTGGAGTATGTTTGGAAGCCATATGTTTGTCCTCTCTGGTTGGCACTATTGATGTGACAGGGTGAGTTGGAGGGAGGTATAAAAGCAAAGAGAGGGATTAAAATCATAGCTACGAGAGTTTAATTTATTTTTGATGCCAACAGAACCAACAAATTATAGAGAGTTGGTTATGATTACCAAGGTCTGAATTTAAGAAAGAACATTTTTAATAAAATCATTACTAGCTAACTGCTACAGGATAATCCAGTACGCAAAATAAGTGTATAGTAAATTACTTTTATTTTATGGATTGTGAGAGGTTGACACATCTACAACTATTTGGCTCTGCAGGTTGGGTTGATGACTATTGCAATGGTTACCTGCACCTTAATTCTTGGCAGTATTTTAAAAAATGGGAAATCATATGTGAATGAAGTTGCAGAAGAAGATTTCATGTTCAAGTGTCGCACATTTGTAGAATCTTATCAGATTGGTGATCGGCCTCCATTTCCCAGGAAGACCTTTGAGAACTTTTGGGACATAAGGTCACTGTTATAAACTCTTGTTATTTTCCATTCATATCCAGTGTTTGTGAGATGAGTTATTGTTTAGGAACCACATCTAGAATTTGGGGTGAAGATCTCTATTAATTTTCCATGCACTTCCATAATGCAATATATCTGCCTGATAATTCTCTTTTCATTTTACATTATTTTCTTCAGCTGAAACCTGTACGGTTTCTTTTTTGGTTCTCTTCTGGTAGGTGTCCAACACATTACTTTCAACGACCATTCTTTCCATTCTCCCCCCGTGCTGATGAGTAGCCCTTTATCCTGTTGTATCTATGCTTGTGCTTTTGGCTATAGCTCTGATTCAGTAGTTTAGCTTCATTTTATATTTCAGCTTCTGGTAGTTGCTTAGGCACTCCAACAGTTGGTCAATAATGGATATTACTGTTTGAGTCCCATTGACCTACCTTTTTTGGTCACTCCTGGACATCACTGAAATTATTTTATATCATGTCTCCCAAAAACATATTTTCCATGCATTATCAATGCCTTCTCTCTTTGTGTTTCTTCATGCAGAAGAATTGATCTAGCCACTTAAATTGCTTATAAGGTTTTGAGAGAACCTATCCATACATCGCTTTTATAAAATTCTTTAAATTGTGGTCTGCATTTATCTCCAGATAATTTTATTATACATTATTTTAAATTAAATTTGTGGTGAACGCTTATCACGTTATACTGATAATACCATCTTTATATATTACTGATCAGTCTATTCTATCGGAGTGCTTGTAGGTGTGAAGATGATTGGAGACGTGCTTTTCAGCTGTATGCTTTAGGTAGAGGTCGAATCCTTGATGTTCTTCAATAAAATTTAATCTCTAGTCATTATAAGGACATATGTGCTTTGTTTTTGGTACATTGGAGCAGTGTAAGGGTTAGCTTTAAGTCAAGGAGATGTTCTCCATTCGTTTAAGATATGGGAATGAGACTGAAGTGTACTTGATTACAGTCATATGTACATACCATGAGGGAAATTGGCACCAAAAAATTTCAGTGTATTTGTTACATTCTCCACATAATAGCATGTACTTTGATCAACAGATTTGTGTACTTTGAGTCCAAATGTCTTACAAGCAGAGTTCTTGTTGAGATTCATACGTGATAGTAGGAGAATTAAATGAAACCAAGACAAACCCAATATCTTGTGATAAACAAGGATAAAATAACACTAGGGAAATACAAGGCTTGAAGATATTCACACCAAAAGAGAAAAACATTGAGAGATATTAGCTATGTACAAGAGCACTATAGAAAAATAAACCCATGCACAAGTGAAGGAAATAAACCCAAGCACAAGTGTATGCCAAAGATATAGTGCTCTTGGGCATAAAACATTTTATAAGAGAGATAATGCCCATAGGCTAAAGAAGGATCAAGATCACAAGATGATTTACATATGTGAGCGTTGTGATGTATGTATGGATCTTTTCCCAAGGAGGGGTTATGGGCCTACATTAAGATGACTAGGTCGACCTTAGCCACAACTTATTGTTATAATAAGTGATTTGATTAATGCTTAACCAATTGCATCACAATTTGAGCTAAGTAGGTCAACTTTGAGGATTACACCATTCCCAACACCTCTTGATAAGTTGAATAGAGGGCTACAGAGAGAAATGATGAAATACAAATGAGAGTGGGTTTATGCATACCCAACTCAATATAGGGTGTTTGTAAAGTTCCTTCCCTGGACTAGCTTGAAAAACCCACAAAATTTTCTGAGTTTATTGTGATGTTCCTTATGGCATGGTTAGGATGGGCTTTCAAAGTTGGAGGCAGACAAGTCACAAGTGCGGGTTTACTTGATCAACGTGCCCAGGGGCCTTTGTAGATGTTTTATGGGGTCTGGAGGAGTTCACTTGCCATCTTCCATCATCAGAATTGATTCTGCACAACTTGCTTCTCGTTCCATTACATTTGGATAATTCCCGTAAAACGGGGTTATTATTGTGCCTAACTTAATTAATTATGTTTAAGGTGGCATTCCGAGGAGAACACTTGACAAAACACCTTACTAGAGTTGTAGGGGAGTGCCCCCCCGCCCACGAACCCGCTCCCAATTTGCATGCCGCTCGGGAGCTAGTTGGGAGTGCGCTCCTGAAATCACTCCCTAAGGGGGAGCGATTTCAAGAGCGTGCTCCCTTAACAAAAACACTCCCTGGTTTTTAGGGAGCAATTAGTGGAGCTCCCTACTCTTTTTTGCAATAACATTCCAAATGTAATTTTTTTTCAAAGAAACAAATAATTTTTGAGTGGGGCAACCTAATGATCAAACCTATGGCCCTAGTATTTATATGTGATTCATGGTAATGTTAAATTCTTAAAGTAAAAGGAGAATTTCACTTTTCCTTAAATTTTTAACATTGCCATGAAATGACTTAGGATGTTTGAGAATGGTTCCGACCTCATTGGATTTCATATGGAGAAAGTACAATTTTAGATCTCATTCAAAATCCAGCAGACTAATCAGTTTTTCAGGATTTCAGGATTGGGGGGATTGCAATGTTTCCATTGGATTTTGTCATGTATTAGGGTATGAAACTCATATTTAATCAAGAGCACCAATCCCTCTATGTACCTTGATGTTAGTGACATTGGTTGTCAAACTCCTCTATCATGACCCTATTGAACTTGTACTCATCATTCAAACAAAATCTTGACTTGACATGCTATGTTTTTTCTATCTTATGTTAATGCTTAGAGGGTGATATTAATGACAAAGATCCCTATACAGATCCAACAGTAGTGACAAAGATACCTCTGGATATTAATGCTTAGAGGGTGATATTAGTGAAAAAGATCCTCATTTTCCAACAAGACTAAAAAATTAGACATTTCTCATGGCGGACAGAGGCCCAAGCATTAGCAATAGATAATAGATTTACTTGCCTTTTCTAGCTTCTAGTAGTTTTTATAACTGTTGACTCTTTCATATTTATTATGATATTTCTTGTAAACAATATATGACAATTTAAGTTTAAAGTTGGCAATCATAACTCAATGCTATTGAATTATGAATATGATGCTTCGTGAAAGTTGTTTCATTTCATTCCATTTCATTTTAGATATTATTTATTGTAATGGTTACACTTAGCTTACAAGTACAACTTTGGTGATCAATGATGATAAATGTTATATATTGAATTTTGAAAGCTTGAAACTTTAAGATTGATGAATCATGAGACTCAATATGTTGTATATTACTATGTTACTAACTTGTGGACGTGGTTGATGAAGATTATAACTTAGATTATTGTTGTTATATGGTTCAATCTATGTTTTTTATGCTTTTTATATCTAATTCATGATTCTACATGCTTTTGTTGACATATATGCATGAAAATATAAAAAATATATAAAAATATATTATATAAAAAATCGCTCTCCGAATCGCTCCCAAACCGGGAGCTTCTGAAAATGTTGCTCCTGCTCCTGCTTGTTGTTTTCGCTCCCGCTCCCAAGTAACCTTATGCCTTACTGTAATAGCTCGTTGGAACCAGAACGAGAAGATCTATAGGATGGGATGGTTAGTGGGGATTTTCAGTGGCCTGAGGGAGCATGGTGGCCAATTTACCATTTTTCAACATTAAAAAGATATTTTATGTAAGAACTATAAATTCAGAATTTAACAAGGTCTAACAAATTCATGTTCAGTAAACTGTGAAGCCTTTCAATTCGATATTTAACAGAGTTTAACAATATTCTACTCACAAATATAAAATTTTAATACAGATTATCTATTCTTCTATTGAATACCAACCTGTTTGCTCTGCGTGACTCTTGCTCCTGCGCTTGCTACGTTACCAAAAGACCGAAACCACCCAGCCAAACTGAGCAGAACCTCGCTGCTCAGTCCAATAAGCTTCTCAGTTGAGGCACATTGTTTCCCCGTGCCTAGAACCTCAGAACAATCCGCGCTTTTCCTTCCTGTCGATAATTTCAGTTTATGATCCTCTTCCTCCTTCAGTTCTTCCATTCATTTCCCCCCCGTTAAATTCTTCCTTCTGGTTTATAAACTGATTCTTGGCAGTGACCGTCTTTCCTCCAGCACCCACCGCTTCATTTCCTCACGACACCCTTCCCATGTCGTGTCATGTATATTTCTTTTAAAAATATATATTGATTTTTAATTAACATTTTTTTTTCCTGATTTTATTTTAATATAAAGGTTAGACTTACATTAAAATACTTTATCATTAGTTATATTTTTATTATTTTATTAATTTGATTAATATTATTTATTTAATATTATTTTTATAAATAGGTTGTTATATTTTAACTGAATTAAAAAGAAGGAAATGTGCTCAATGGTTAAAATAATAATAAAATAGGAGTTTTTAGAGGGGTCCATCAGATCTATAAAAAGAGGAGGAGGAGGCCATTAGAAGACATCTTAGATTTGATATTTCTTCTTGAATGAGAGGTTGAGAACCTGGTTCTCAACTTCATTGGTAGCCCCAGTGTTGAATTCTAGTAGTATCAAATGTGCTCTAAGCCTCAAAATTTGCAGGGGGACTATGTCATGTCCCTTCCTAAATCATTTTGAAACAAGATTAAATTTTGTATTATGGGGCCAATTTCGGAGTTAGTGGACACCATTGGATTTTATTAGGAGATTAGACTTAGGAGAAGATGTTTGTTTTGTATTTAAGTTACACATGGGGTGTTGATTTGGGGTAGCATCGAATGTGCTCTACACCTCAAATTTTGCCGGGAGGCTTGGGTGCATGTATTCGAAAGAACCTAGAAAGCGTTTTCGGAAATTCCACCCAGAAACGATTTTATTAAAATAATTAATATCTTTTAATGGGACCCTAAGTCTAAACTAAGGAAATTAAAAATATTAATGGGTATTAATTTAGTTGTGGATGTAACTTCTAGAAGAAGACAAGGGTCAAGCTAAAATGATCTTAGCCATTGATTACCTTTTAATCTGGGTCGTTGAATGTCAATGAGAAGATTATTTAAGGGAGCTTGAGGGTCATTTGGAAAACTCACCGAGAGATCAAGAGATTGAATTTCTGAAGTGAAAAGTTCTTAGGAGGAAGTTTTGATCGAGGAGATTTCTTGCAGTTGAGGGGTAGGGATAGCATCCAGAGAGAGAGAGAGAGAGAAATTTTCTCAGCCAGAGAATCATCAGCAGAGAGAGGCAGAGAGTGATCCAGCATCTCTCACACAGAGGCTGACGCAAGGCTACGCAGAGGCAGTGCAGAGGGTGAGAGAGAGTCTGAAATTTTGTAGCAGAGTCATTTTCAGAAGCTGGGAGCTTGGGTGTGAGACCGGGAGGTTGAGAACAGTGATTTTGGGCGGAAATTTGATCAGTTGGCTGGTTGACGCAGTGCCTAGAGGGATTGATGCAAGGATTACGTGAGGATTGTGCAGAGGCAACGCATGGCCTTCCAGAGGCACTTCATCCAGTGTCCGGATCAACTAAGATTTTTCTCAACGATTGTGTGTGGTAATCTCACAAATCTTTCAGCCGGTGTTTCTCTATGTAACTAAAGAACCTGAGAGGTATTCAGAATTTTCTACTGCTTAATAATAATAAACCCTCAAAGTTGCTGCATCGGTTTTCCCACATTGGGTTTTTTCTGGGGACATTTGTCCAAAAATAATGGTGTCAATTGTGTTATATTTTTCTTTCTTGCTTAGTCTCTTGTTTCCGCATATAATTTAATTAAGAGAAGACTGTAGTAGTATTTACTTTGATATTTACTATAGCACACAGTAAATAACTTGTATGAATTAACAAGTAGGAGAAGTAACATCAATTTGCTGTAGTTGGGATTCCGGTTTAGGAATTTCACATGGTATTAGAAATTTAGAGCTGCAAGTGAAGCAAGAAGAGTAGAGCAGGTAGATCCAGTGCTGAGCAGAAAAGGGAAATCGAAAAGCTGCAGGAGGCAGTAGTTCGAAACCCCAGAGGGTTTGTGCAATGCTTAGCTGGAGGGTTGAAATTTCGAGGCAGTCTCTCTCCGAGAGAGTCGAGGGAGAGAAGGGCTTCTAGATCAAATTTTTGTCGGGGCAGAGGGAGCAGCGCTGAAGCCTCAGTGTGAGGGGAGTTGGAGGGGATGCAGATTTTTCTGCGGGTAGTTTGTTGGGCAGAAAATCGTTAGGAGAAAGAGGAGAAGCATGACTGAGGGAATCTCTTCCTCAGAAAATTCCTAACCAAGGAATTCGAATTATCTAGAGCTGAGCAACAAAAACGGGCAATAGTTTTACTAGCTCCAGTAGAGAGTGCGTAGGCTAGCCGAGCAACAACACAAAGGAGAGAGGAGGTCATTCAAATTTCTATTTTTGGCAAAAATGGAAACTAGTGGCTTGAGGGATCAAGACAGGTTGGATGGGGCATCCAACTACATAATCTGGAAGGCAAGAATGTTGTTCCTTCTAGATGAGCATGCCCTCAAGACATACATTGACAACGTGATGGCTGTCCTTGCAGATGCAAAACTTGTAGAATTACAAGGTTGAAATGGCAAAGGCCGAGAGGATGATCCTTGATGGAGTAAAGGATCACGTAGTGTGTCATGTCACTAGGAGAGAAATTGCTAAGGAGATGTGGGATGCTTTGGCAACGCTATATCAAGGATCTTTTGGGCAGCGGAGGATGTACTTGGAGCAAAAGTTGGGATCTGCTCAGATGTAGAAAGGGGAGTGCATGGATCCATTCCTCACGGAGCTTAAGGAGATCCATGATGAATTGTCTGTTGCGGGGCATACACCTCAAGATTCAGAGTTAGTTAGATTGGCCCTCAATTTTGTCTCAGATGAGTGTCAACTCTTTCTCCAGAGTATCCTAGGCAGAGCAACATTCCCGAATTGGGATGAGATGTGGACAGGTCTAAAACAAGAGGAGTTGAGGAGAGACTTAGTAAAGGTCAAACTTGACAGATGCAGCAGCAGTGGGTCAAAGCCCAAGGAGGAGGAGGATATTGCAGCCCCTGATCAAAGGGAAAGTAAGAGCAATGAAGACATAAGAACGATGTCTTGAAGATCAAGTGTTTCAGGTATGGTGAGATGGGTCACTACGCTACCCAGTGTCCTCTCAAGAAGAAGGACAAAGATGAAAAGCATGATCTGAAGGTTGCACCCGCGAAGATCAAACAGGAGGAATTCGCCATGACACTCGAGATACCTCCAGGAGGGAGGTGGGCTAATTTGGAACTGTAGTTCGAAAGAGCTACAGATGGGCAGGATCCTTGAGGAGTCCACCTCTTGGACCAATACCTTGCTACGGGAGCCTAGTTTTGTGGTAGCAGGATGAACTAGTGTCGAATGGTGCCGAGGAGTGTCAGAGAGACAGTTGCAGTGGCTAGGAGCTAGAGTTTGAGCAGTGCAGAGCAGAGTTGACAACAATTCAGATGGCATAGAGAAGAGGTCAACAACAATGCAATATATTCGAAGGGTCGGTGCAGACACTAGCAGTAGTTAGGCTCCAACATTCACATGGTATGATCTGAAAATGGGGCACTAACGGCTTCTTGTGAACTTACAAGAACCTCTCCCACTTCCAAACCTTAAATATTCCCAAGAGAAATATGATCAACCAATGCGGAACTAATAATGTGCTTGACAATAAGGTGTATGCTTTTGTTTATGTTAAGTGATTATATGCTTTAAAATCTGTTGTTTGTGCTGATATGTAAATACATGTAATAGTGCAACAGTGCAGCAAATAACAAATACATGGACAACAATATTAATTTGGAGTTCAGCCAAAACTCTTGGGCTACATCTCCTTGAGCTCTAGTAGACTAGGCTCTCTGGGATTATGGCTTCGGTTTTTTACAAGCTCCACACTCAACTACACTATTTTACACAGAAACAATGGGCTCAGAACACCATCTCATCCTCGGATCTGAAGCTCTCAACTTTCTAGCTCTCGGCTCTGGCTCTGGCTCTCACTTTGGCTCTTGGCTCTTGACTCTGGATTCTCTGAACTCTCTCTTGACCTTTGCATGCATCAATGGTTCACTAGACCTCCCAGCGACCTTTCGCAGCTTTGCTCCCTGTCAATGGTGCTCTTTGGTTCACTTGACCTCCAAGTGACTCCAGGACTCCCTCAGCTGCTCTGCGCTACCTGCTTATGCCTGCCTCCTTCCTCAATCATGCTCTCTGGCTCCTTTGAGGTACTTTTCTAGCTCTTCGGCTTCCCCCAACTATTTCTTTGCATATAATCATCCCTCTGCGGCCCTACAACTTCTTTGCGCATTGTCTATTCGACTGGCCTTCTGGCTCTATTGCTCTATGGCTTCAAACGCATCATTGTCTGCCAAAAACGCCTGCCTGCAGCGTGGCATGATGATTAGGGGCCATTATAGGGGATTTGGGGTCTTTTTCCAGGCAAAAACCCAAAAATGGGACAAAATCTCAATACACAGCATTTTACCAGAAATACATAGGAAAACACTATCGGGCACGAAATCTAGACTTGAAATTCCATTAAATCGCCCCTATAAACCCATTAGGTCCGCCATTAGGTAGCATATCGCATCGCATAGGTGGATTGGGCAAAACCCCGAATACATGGGAAAACACTGAAAAACCCATCAAAATGCTTTCTATCGGACTTCAAATATTACCCCATCCGCCTTATAATCATATCAGGTCTGCCTTCGGTCGCTATCGCAAGCCCCACCGTTGATCTGTGTGATCTCTGATCCAACAGTTGATATTTAGTTTTGGGTGGCTTAGGAGTACGAAGGTTACCTGCCCGAAAAGGCGGTTTCTCTCTCTCCTCTGCCAGCCACGCGTCTGCCATTGTATGGGATCAGGTGGAGCCAACCCAATACCACTTACCGCCTAAGGCCTGCCCGAAATCCCGCTTACAAGAACTCAAATAATATTGGGCTACTTCTAAAATTCCTTTCGGGTCCGGCTTTACCGCTTCGGGGCATTTTCCTTTGTATTTCGATTTTATAGCAGAAATGCATTAATACATAGAAAATTTGAAAAAACTGGATTTCAAATTTTATGCAATTAGGCTTATAATTCCCATTGGGTCTAGCCTTGATTGCTAATTGCAATCGCGCTGTGTCAACGTGTCAACGGCCCTGCTATTGGGGTGTAATATTCCTAATTAGCCATGGCTAATTGGAATATACGATTTTGCCCAATTTTTGCCTTCTATAGTTATTTGTAAATAAAAAAGTGAGGACGAGGGACATAACTCACTTTAAGAATAAAAATTCACTTCTTAGTAGCACAACGTTGTGACATAAAGAGGAGCCAAGGGGGGCCAAAGGGGGACGCAGAAATGGGGCCCACGCAGACACATGGAGGGACTGCACAGGAGGGAAGGACATGTGGCAAGAGGGGAATAACACAGGAGGAGGTGAGCCTAGGGATTGTGAGAGGCAGAGGCTATAAAATAGAAAGGAGCCCCCTCATTTTGGATCATTCAGTTATGTGCATTTTGAGCTAGTCGTTTCAACTTCTGAGCACGCTGGCTGTTTAGCTAGTCTACAGCACTGTTTAGTGCATTGAGTGTCTCCGTTCGGAGATCTCGCCCTTAGCCCCGAGGGACTTTGAGTGCCTGCTAGGGCAAGGTATTTCCTTTGGAATTTCAGCAGTAGTTTTATCAGCATTCCAGCAGTAGTTTCAGCAGTGTTTTGGAGGACTGTGCAGCACTGGGAGAGGGACTCAGTTCTTTCTGGCAGTAATGTTGGATTGGGGTTCCTGCAGGAGGATTTATGCTGGGTGATTGAGCAGGGGACTAGCCCTTGCCTATTGGAGTAGTTTTGGCAGAATTTCAGGTAGAGTTTAGAGAGGTCTTCTTCAATGGAAGTGCAGAGCATTGAGGAGTTGCGCAGAACCCCAAGGGGGTGATTTTTGGGGGTCGGCTATTCTAGGAAAGCTTTCTGGGTTTTTCTAGGTTTTTGGAGTAGATCCCGATTCCAGAGTTTCAGCATTTTTCGAGGAGGGGAGCAGCCCCAAATCATTATTTTTTTTCTAGCAGCAGCAGCAGCACAGCAATTCTCCAACAACATCCATGCAAAGAGGCCATTCCTTGTCATTCTGAGAGTATTTCTTCACTTGCCTTGTGCAAGTCGAGGTGCCATCTATCTGATCACCTCTTGTACTCATTTTATTGCTCAGTGTAATAAAATGGCTTAGCATTTCTCGCTGCATTTCTTGTGTATCTGCTTATATTTCTGGTTTACATTATTATATGCTATTCCACTGTTATTTTGTCACTTCTGGGTTATTATATCATTTGCACGTATTTGGTTGGAGTTTTTGCTGGGGTTTGAGGAATATTCAGGGTTAGAGATACTACAGTGGTATCAGAGCATAGATCTGGCTCAGCTTGTGGAGCTAGCAATCTATGACACTAGGGGAAAAACCCTACATTTGTTACAGAGGTAGGAGATACAGACACTGGATGTAGGTTGGAGAATACCTACGGAGAGGGAGACTGTGTTCTGGTGGTGGACGTAGAAAAGGAAGAGCCGGTGGTTGACACAGAACAGAAAGAGTTGGTGGTGGACGCAGAGCAGATGGCAGACAAGGATGGGAAGAGATTTGTGAATATGCTCCTCAAATCAGTGCAGGATCTGTCGAGGCAGATTGAGGTGATGGGGCAGAGATTCACGACAGTAGAGGCTAGACAACATGAGAGCCCATGAGTTTTTCAGATTGGTGAGGGATCAGGTGCATCTCATCATTTGCTAGAGCAGCGTGATACTGTGCAGCAGGTGGCCTTGCATGCCTCTACACGTCTACCATGCTCACGTTCTTAGGAGCAGACACGGGGGTCGAAGCCCAACAGGAGGCAGAGCATGGCCATATGGGCGATTATTTTGCAGAGTACTAAGCATATGGGCAGGAGTTCAGGGATGCCCTTTCATTCAGAGACTTTGTTAAGCTACAACGGGATAGTAGGCCTTGCGATCATCACAGAGGAAACCGGCATTACCATGATGGTGACACCCACTGTGTAGCGAGTAGATTCCACTTGCCTACATTTAATGGTTCATCAAACAATGTGGCGAAGTCTTGGGTGGAGAAGCTGGACATTTATTTCCAGCGTAAGCAGATCTCGGAGGCAGAGGCCATCAAGGTGGCAACATTGCATTTGGAAGACGAGGCCTAGGATTGGTGGTTTCATGGGATGGTCACACTCGGGCATTCTACAGTGATGACATATCTAGAGTTTACCAGGAGATTGATGCAGCGATTTGATCAGAGGGATCCAGAGCAAGATTTTGTTGAGTTGACGAGGCTCAAATAGATAGGGAGCCCAGAGACCTACATTGTAGATTTCTTGAGGGTTTCCTTGATGGTGCCAGACCTATCCATGACACGGAGGGTCTATATGTATGTTGAGGGGTTAGTAGAGCCACTTCGAGGTCTAGTCCGATCCACTAGATGTTAGGATATTCCGACACATAGGAATAGTTAAGTTCAACTTGGTCTAGTATAGAGTTAGGTATAGAGTTAGGTAAAGTGTGTTTCTTTACCGTTGTACATTTTGTAACTTACAATCCGA